>JAYJKW010000310.1:0-195000 GCA_035084275.1 Hydrolagus colliei | reverse complement strand
TCAATCTCACACACTGACAGCTTAAAATCTAAGTTACTGCTCCTGTAATAATAGACATTCACAATGTAAAGTGAAGCTACGCATTGTGTTTGGTTTCTAAAATAAATTCTGGGATATTTAGTAAATAAACATTCCATACCTTCTCTTCGGATCAATTTGTTGCTAATTAAATCAAACACAGAAACAGAGACATTACACTGTAAACTCAGACAGACAACAATACATTTCCATATCACACAGGTTACTACCATTAGTATTAACAATAATAATAATAATCCTTTCGTTTGACATAGTACTTTTCACATCTTCTCGACGACGTCTCAAAGCGTTTCACAGAATATACTGTAAACTAAATTGGCTGTAGATTTGTGGACGAAACGCAGCAACCAGTTGCACAGAGCAGCGTCCCCACAAACAGCCGTGGGTTGAAATGACCAATTTAAATTTTTTATGCGACTTTACTTGCTTATTACTGTCTGCAGATGTAACCGAATTCGGATATCAACAATAAAATGGTCATAGAGAATGACACACAGTGAGAACTACTTACAAACACATCTTACAAACACAAACATATGCTGGAATATTACGAATAATAAATCACTGACATGTCTAACAATCTCACTACAATCGTGTGTAACTGTTACTGAACTCAAGTATAATTTAATATATTTACCTGCAGAAAGGACAGCGTGTCTTTTCCCAACTGTTTCTGTAACTCTGAGATTTCTTGTGTTACAGAATGTAAATTTTCCTGAATCTGCCGCAGATTTGTCTCCATTTTCTGCAAAATCTCCTTCTCTCGCTGAGTGAGATCTCCCATCACCAGCTGCTCTCAGACAGTCAGGCTCTGGTGCATTTTAGCAAATTCGGACGTGACGTGGGTCTGCAGACTGCTCACCTGTTCCTGTAACATATCAAACATCACACTGTGTACACACAGTAAAGGTAGACACTGAGACATCATATTGTACACACACTGTAAAGGAGACTAGTAACACAGAAATCAGGCCCCATACAACTTACCTTAACTTGTGTAATTTTTTCTCTCTGTTTGACTTCAACTTGTGCAGCAGTTTCCTTCCTCTGTGTGAGAGAAGCTAAGGAAGATCTCACTTGATCCTGGAATAAACACATAGAACAAAAGGGTTTGACGTTGAGAATCTGAAGTGAAATAGAGTGAATCCCACTCTAGAGTGAATAGACCATGAGGTATTCTTACCTTGTAAGTTTCAGCAGCTTTGTCAATCCCCCCCCCCGGCTGTTTGTGGGGGAGGCTGCCGGGCGCCATCGGCTGCCGCGTTTCACCCACAAAACACACAGTCACTTCACCGGACATTGAGTCCCGTGAGGAGATTCCAGGTGAGGAGAGGACGGGACAAAACGCCCGGAAAATGGCGGATTATTATCCCTGTTATTGTGGCTCTCACTGCGTCTCTCTCTCTCTCTCTCTGTGTTTCTCTCAGTCGCTCTCCCGCAAAACACACAGTCAATACACTGTGACCCTCCAACACAGTCACTACACTGTGACCCCCCTAAACACACAGTCGCTACACTGTGACTCTCCAACACAGTCACTACACTGTGACTCTCCAACACAGTCACTACACTGTGACCCCCCTAAACACAGTCACTACACTGTGACTCTCCAACACACTCACTACACCGTGACCCCCCTAAACACAGTCACTACACTGTGACCCTCACACGCAGTCACTACACTGTGACTCCCCTAAACACAGTCACTAGACTGTGACCCCCTAAACACACAGTCACTACACTGTGACCCTCACACGCAGTCACTACACTGTGACACCCCCTAAACACACAGTCACTACACTGTGACCCCCCTAAACACACAGTCACTACACTGTGACCCCCCTAAACACACAGTCACTACACTGTGACCCCCCTAAACACACAGTCACTACACTGTGACTCCCCTAAACACACAGTCACTACACTGTGACTCTCCTAAACACACAGTCACTACACTTGACAGTGAGCGAGCGTTTCCGGTGCGTGTCACGTGACTGGCTTTGAGGCGCCAGACGCCAGCGTCACTAATGTCGTTGTTATTATATTATTATTCAATGTGAAGCCTCTGTGACCTCAGAGACTTTCGGCTGCAAAATTAAACAGCCGTTGGCTGCGCGCGCAGCGCCAACCGTCGCCTCCCCGAGCGCTGGCAGTTTGGTGCTTTTCACTGGTTACCTGGGAGACGGGGGATGTGTGTCTCTTTCGCTCTCTCTCTCCTGTCAATCACTCGTTACCTAGGAGACGAGGGTGTCTCTCTTTGTGTCTCTCTCCTGTCAATCACTGGCTGGTTACCTGGGAGACAGTGACGCGAGGCTAATGCGTCATCACACTGTGTCAAGTCACGTGCTGAATGTCAATAATGGCGGCGGCGGAGACAGAGAAGAAGTTGAGAGTCTGTGTACAGCCTGAGATACAATGACACAGACGGTCAGGGGGAGAGAGAGGGTGAGTCTGTGTGTATGTGTGTCTGTGAGAGAGTCAGTGTGTGACAGTCTGCGTGTATGTGTGTAAGAGTGAGAAGTCAGCTCGTCTGCCATGTACGAATAGTGGTTATTTGCTCGTCTGCTACGCAACGCATAATAGTTACTTGCAAACCTGTACTACGCTTTGATTTTACCTCTAGCTGACACCTGTGAGCCTGTTACAGAAAGATGCGAATAACAGGGGCCATCAGGGTGTCTGGCAGGCATACCAAGGCTATGATATAATTGTAAAGCTCTAGGCTTCGTTATCATCTTGCTTTTAGGCTATCTTATACTTGTAAG
This sequence comes from Hydrolagus colliei, assembly GCA_035084275.1. Taxonomy (NCBI): domain Eukaryota; kingdom Metazoa; phylum Chordata; class Chondrichthyes; order Chimaeriformes; family Chimaeridae; genus Hydrolagus; species Hydrolagus colliei. The sequence goes on along the minus strand of JAYJKW010000310.1, from coordinate 192,196 downwards.
CTGTAGCTGGCCTATAGCCTATAACTCATTCACTCCCAGGCCATGATGTCTATATGCTTATCTTGTTGTAAGATGTAGCCGGCCTATAACTCATTCACTCCCAGACCATGATGTCTGTATGCTTATCTTGTTGTAAGATGAAGTTGGCCTATATATCATTAACTCGTAGGCCATGATGTTTCTGTAAGACAACTGCAAGGCCATATATTGCTGACCAAATAAGGTAATTAATGTATAACCATGCCCATATATGGTAGACAAAGAATTGAAACTGTATAAAGATGTGTGTATACTAGTAGTTGGTGTGCACTAGTAGTAGACGGACGAGAGTCTGTAGCAACATAGTGCACCGCTTCATGAATGCTAAATAAACTTGTTTGAATCACACACCCGAGTCACATATTTGTGAACAGAAACCCCAACCAAGGTACTGAGACGATTTTTTAGTTTCACATTAACTTCATAAAATAAATATTCCCCTGGATTGGCACCAAGAGACCACGGCCGGTCGTCGAATCTGTAATAGATACATAGATTCATAGAATTTTACGGCACAAAAGGAGGCCATTCGGCCCATCTAGTCTGTGCCGGCTCTTTGAAAAGAGCGATTCAATCCCACTGCCCTGCCCGCTCCCCATAGCCCAATAGACCTGTTCTCCCTAAATAAAGTCTAATTCCCTTTTAAAAGTTGTTATCGAATCAGCGTCCATCACCTTTTCAGGCAAAGCATTCCAGATTCGAACAACTCGCTGAGTGAAACAATTTCTCCTCAGCTCTCCTCTACTTCGCCTTGAAACTATTTTAAATCTGTGACCACGAGTCACAGATTCGCCCACGAGTGGAAATAGTTTTTCTCTATTTGCCCTGTCGAAACCCCTCATGATCTTATAAACCTCTATTAGGTCTCCCCTCAATCTTCTCTGCTCCAGAGAGAATAACCCCAGCCTATCTAGCCTCTCCTCATAGCTGAAGTCCCTCAATCCTGGCACCATCCTAGTAAATCTTCGTTGTACCCTTTCCAATGTCTTCACATCCTTTCTGTAGTGTGGTGACCAGAATTGAACACAATATTCCAGCTGAGGCCTCACTAAAGTCGTATAGAGGTTAGTCAGCACTTCCTGACTTTTGTACTCTATACCCCTATTTATAAAGCCTAGTATCCCATACGCCTTCTTAACAGCATTGTCTACCTGTCCTGCCACCTTCAACGAGTCACTAACACAAATCCCCAGGTCTCTCTGTTCCTTCACACCATTTAAAATTGTACTATCTTGCCTATATTGCCTCCCTTCATTTCTTCTCCCAAAATGCATCACCTCACACTTCTCTGCATTAAACTTCATCTGCCATGTGTCTACCCACTTTACCAATTTGTCTATATCCTCTTGCAGATGGCTACTATCCTCCTCACTATTTACTATTCTCCCTAACTTAGTGTCATCTGCAAACTTGGAAACTGTACTCCGTACACCCAAGTCCAGATCATTGATGTAGATTACAAACAGCAATGGTCCCAAAACTGATCCCTGTGGCACACCACTGCTCACTTCCCTCCAGTCTGAAAAACAGCCGCTCACTACAACTCTCTGCTTTCTGTCTCGCAGCCAGTTGTGGATCCATGCTGCCACTGTCCCTTTTAAGCCATGGGCCTTTAATTTCCTAATAAGTCTCTCATGTGGCACTTTGTCAAATGCCTTTTGAAAGTCCATGTAAACTACATCAACTGCGCTACCATTATCCACCCATTCCGTTACCTCATCAAAACATTCTATCAGATTTGTAAGGCAAAATTTGCCTTTAACAAATCCATGTTGACTGTCCTTTATTAGTCTATGTCTTTCTAAGTGAAGATCTACCTTGTCCCTGATTATGGACTCTAGACGTTTGCCCACTACCGACGTTAGACTGACTGGTCTGTAGTTACCAGGCGTGTCCGTCTGCCCCTTTTTATACAAGGGAGTATCATTAGCTATCCTCCAGTCCTCTGCACGACCCCTGTGTCCAAGGAAGATTGAAAGATCTTGGCCAGAGTCCCTGCTATTTGCTCCCGTGCCTCCCTTAGTAACCTAGGGTGCATCCCATCCGCACCAGGTGACTTATCCACCTTGAGCAACGTCAACCTTTTTAGAACTTCCTCTCTGGTTATAATTATTCTATCCATTTCTTCTACCCTCTCCTCCAATACTATGGCATTGGCTGTATCCTTTTCTTTTGTGAAGACAGAGGCGAAGTACTCATTCAGTACATCAGCCATGCCCTCTGCCTCCACAACGAGATTTCCTCCTCGGTCCCTAATTGGCCCCACCCTATCCTTGACCAACCATTTACTCTTAATATGTTGGTAAAAAATCTTAGGGTTCCCCTTAATCTTACTCGCTAATTGTTTCTCATGCAGTCTCTTTGCCCCTCTAACTTCCTTTTTTAGTTCTATCCTACAATTCCTATATTCTGCTTGGTTCCCTTCTGAATTTTGAGCCTGACACTTATCATAATCTTCTGATTGGCTTCAAATTCTCTGAAGTCGGATGCCTTTTCCATTAGGCCACGCAACTCAAGTTAGGTACTGAAATATATTCGCTAACAGAACAGCTATAACCAGTTAATGTGTATCAATATATATTGTGATGTATTTTATTCTGACGGAAAGACAAATAAACACACAGGAACTATGAGCATTTTGTAATTGCAGTCGCAGCCTCGTCATGTCTATTTCACTATAAAATGTAAACATTTCTGAATATGGGCCGAATGGCCTCCTTTTGTGCCATAAGATTCTATGATTGTATGATTCAATGATAACCTGTTTAAGTGCTGCTCGGCAGAGTTTGGACCAGCTCAGCACAAAGCCAAGACTGAGAGACCAGTGAGTGTGGTTTGCAGAACTGCTGTGGTTCAAGCAGTTAAACGAGAAAATACCACCAGCTGGACTTTTAATTCATGTCAGATCCTCCAAAATTCGCAGGTTAAAGTGCAAATTAAATTCATAGCTGTTTTTTTTTGCAGGAAAAATGGTGCAGATTTCACCCAGAAATACACTGTCAAATTGAAAAGTAAAAAAAAAGTCCTAAGAAGGTCTTCATGTCGCCTCGATGATGTGATAGGACGTTATGTGAAATCCAAGGAATTAAATGAAATCGAAGTCCAAGAATAATTAGGGAAATCTCTAGAAAGGAATTAGGTGCAGAAAAGGTTTCTCATTAATCAGTTCCATGGTGTTTTGTCAGTAGTCGTTGCCGAGTGGTTAAGGCGATGGACTAGAAATCCATTGGGGAACTTGCCACGCAGGTTCGAATCCTGCCTAACACGAATATTGCTGACTGTACTAATAATTGTAGCACTATTTGCACATCTGGAAAAATCGTGCACTGTGTAAACCATACAAATATAGGAATTGGTGGAGGAGACGGGACATATTTTCAGTGCAAAATAAACCGGACTAAAAGATTGCCCCGATAATATTTTAATTAATATATGTTTAGGGATCTCGCTATGCCTCCCACTTGCCCTCTCTGTAAACCCCGCCCCCTCGTTTCATCTCCAGCTTTCTCTGCCATCCTCTCCGTCTCTCGCTCTCCCACCCGCGCTCTCTCTCCCACCCAAAAACCCTTCCTCTATCATTCTCTCTCTCTCGCTGTCTGAAAACCTCCCTATTTCACACCCACCATCTCTCTCTCGTACACACACCATAATACCGTCACTCTTTTGCGCCCTTTCTCTCCCTCTCTTTCGCTCTCTCAAACTCTCTATCACACTTCCCCTCTTTTGTTGGAGGAGAGGAGGCATTCTATTGACCAATGTTCAATGTATCTGATTATAAATGATGGTTCATAACAGTTCAATTCATCGTATTTGTCAGGTTGATGGTAAACCTTTTGCCCAACGTTCTGCGAGTACATGTGCTGAGACATTTTTACTTTTTAATCCTCATACGAAATGACAACATTTCAAAATATAATAAACGACGTGATTATGGAAAGTAAACGGAAACGCTGAATGGAGATTATCTCGCTTTTCTGTTTACAGCAAAACAGAGGTATGTGTGTCTTTTGTCAAAATAATTCCAGAGTTTTTGCTATTATAATTGCTTTAAACACAGATATGGTATGACGCTGCTCTTTGTGGCTAAAACGTTACCACAAACAAAGAAAACTGCACTTGATCGCTTTCATGAATGTGCATCTCAACATTGACCTCGACGTGATTTGAACACGCAGCCTTCTGATCTGGAGTCAGACGCGCTACCATTGCGCCACGAAGTCAGTGGCTTAACTTAAGCAACAGGCTCAGTTGTAGAGCAGAAAAGGAAAACAGAAAAAACAGTTCGGTTTGGAACATAATGTAGTGAGAAATCTTCCTATAAAAATGAAATGTTTACTTTCTAAATGCAATAATTTACACTTGGTCTCACACTTTCTCATCAGAGCAACCAGTATTTATATTGTGCTCTTCACGTTGGACAACGCCTTAACACATTGTCGAGACAGAATATGCTCTGACGTGCTTGGTCAATATATGCTTTCGGTGAAACACAGCAGCAAGTTTATAGATTCATAGATTCATAGAATTTTACGGCACAAAAGGCGGTCATTCGGCCCATTTAGTCGGTGCCGGCTCTTTGAAAAGAGCGATTCAATCCCACTGCCATGCCGGCTCCTCATAAATTAATAGACCCGTTCTCCCTAAATAAAGATTTAATTCACCTTTAAAAGTTGTTATCGAATCAGCCTCCACCTATTCAGGCAATGCATTCCAGATTCGAATAACTCGCTGAGTGAAACAATTTCTCCTCAGCTCCCCTCTACTTCGCCTTGAAACTATTTTAAATCTGTGACCACGAGTCACAGATTCGCCCACGAGTGGAAAGAGTTTTTCTCTATTTGCCCTGTCGGAACCCCTTATGATCTTATAAACCTCTATTAGGTCTCCCCTCGATCTTCTCTGCTCCAGAGAGAATAACCTTAGCCTATCTAGCCTCTCCTCATAGCTGAAGTCCCACAATCCTGGCACCATCCTAGTAAATCTTCTTTGTACCCTTTCCAATGTCGTCACATCCTTTCTGTAGTGTGACGACTAGAATTGAACACAGTATTCCAGCTGAGGCCTCACCAAAGTCCTATGGAGGTTAGACAGCACTTCCTGACTTTTGTACACTATACTCCTATTTATAACGCCTAGTATCCCATATGCCTTCTTAACAGCCTTGTCTACCTGTCCTGCCACCTTCAACGAGTCACTAACACAAATCCCCAGGTCTCTCTGTTCCTTCACACCATTTAAAATTGTACTATCTAGCCTATATTGCCTCCCTTCATTTCTTCTCCCAAAATGCATCACCTCACACTTCTCTGCATTAAACTTCATCTGTCATGTGTCTGCCCACTTTACCAATTTGTCTATATCCTCTTGCAGATGGCTACTATCCTCCTCACTATTTACTATTCTCCTTAACTTAGTGTTATCTGCAAACTTGGAAACTGTACTCCGTACACCCAAGTCCAGCTCATCGATGTAGATTACAAACAGTAATGGTCACAAAACTGATCCTTGTGACATACCACTGCTCACTTCCCTCCAGTCTGAAAAACAGCCGCTCACTACAACTCTCTTCTTTCTGTCTCGCAGCCAATTGTGGATCCACGCTGCCACTTTCCCTTTTACGCCATGGGCCTTTAATTTCCTAATAAGTCTCTCATGTGGCACTTCGTCAAATGCCTTTTGAAAGTCCATGTAAACTACATCAACTGCGCTACCATTATGCACCCATTCCGTTGCCTCATCAAAAAATTCTATCAGATTTGTAAGGCAAGATTTGCCTTTAACAAATCCATGTTGACTGTCCTTTATTAGCCTATATCTTTCTAAGTGAAGATCTACCTTGTCCCTGATTATGGACTCTAGAAGTTTGCCCACTACCGACGTTAGACTGTCTGGTCTGTAGTTACCAGGCTTGTCCTTCTGCCGCTTTTTATACAAGGGAGTAACGTTAGCTATCCTCCAGTCCTCTGGCACGACCCCTGTGTCCACGGAAGATTGAAAGATCGTGGCCAGAGTCCCTGCTATTTGCTCCCGTGCATCCCTTAGTAACCTAGGGTGCATCCCATCCGGACCAGGTGACTTATCCACCTTGAGTGACGTCAACCTTTTTAGAACTTCCTTTCTGGTTATAATTATTCTATCCATTTCTCCTACCCTCTCCTCCAATACTAGGGCATTGGCTATATCCTTTTCTGTTGTGAAGAGTGTGATTAAACTAGGTTGATTAAACTAGGCCTGCATTCTCTTCAATATGGCAGAATGAGAAGTTATATGATAGAACCATGTAAGGTTATTAGGGACATGCCAGAATCGATAGTGGGAGACTGTGTCACCTGGTTGGCGAACCTATAAAATGGAGTCATATACTTAAAATTAGGGGTCAGCGTTTTCGCGCTGAGTTGACAAAATAATTTTTAATTCAGAGGTTAGTTCATTTATGGAATTCTCTACCACCAAAACTGTAGGGGCGCAGTCCCTGAACCCATTGAATCCTGGGATTGATAGTTTTATTATCGATCAATGGGATAAAAGGATATGGAAATAAGGCGGAACACGTGGAGATATATTCTTCCTCTCCTCCTGATTCTTATATTCTTGTTAGTTACCAAGTAGCTCCTCGAATTCAGCGATTCTGCCCCCAACATCTGAAACTCCACCCTGTAATCCATCTTCCTCGCACCCATCCCAGGCCTCCTTCACATCTAGCCTCAAGACTCTCCTTTTCGATGTACCCATCGGCAACTCCGAATCACCAACTTCCTCTCCCCACACCTGTCCTCAGCTCACCTTTGAGGCAGTAGGTTTCCATCGCATTGTGACGTCCTCCTGACGTGTAAGGCACTTTGCCACTGTCATTGTGTTATTGTTGTGGTTGTCTAATCTCACACTTTCGAAATGTACTGGAAGCGATTTCACAGGATACACTGTGTAAATGAACTGACTCCGTTGTGTGTGGACGACATGCAATTAGAAATGTGTTGCCATGATTGGTTATTGAATAGCCAAATACCACATGTAGCCAAATTCCACATGTAGCTTTCAATCTACTAGCTTTGCACGTTTGTATAAAACATATGGATTAAATGACAATATTACTAATAATCTGAATTCTTAGAATCAATCAATTCATAATTCCACATGTAACTCAAGGCTTCAAGCTATGATCTCTATACAAGTATAGTTTTGTTTATATTATACGTTTGTACAACAATTCACTAGTTTCACTATTTTGGTGCCTCGGCTGAGGGGATTCAGCTGTGAAGACAGTTTGAATAAACTAGGCCTATAATCTCTCGAATACAGAAAATTAGAGGTATATAGTTATAGACTTCTATAAGTATATTTAATTATAACCAGTGTCACAGTCTTAAAATTAGGGGTGAGCCCTTTCGCAGTAGTTGATAAAATCCTTCATCACTCAGGTTAGTTAATTTTTTGAGTTCTCTACCCATAAAGCAGTAGATGCCCACTCCTTCAACATATTCAAGATTAAGACTGATATGTTTCTTGTGCATAAAAGAATGAAGTGATATGGGAATAACTCGAGGCAGGTGGAGCTAGGTTAGAATATCTGCTTCCCTCACGACTCTCTCCGAAACTCCTGAATCACTACCGACCCTCCCCACTACCCTGCACATCTCGCACGCTCACTTCAGGACCTGACTGTTCAGCACCTTAGTATGTCCTCCCAATGCGAAATGCGCTCTGTAGATATAATATTGTTGTTGAAGTTGTTGTTCAACAACATTCACAGTTTAAACTCTCATCTGAAAGGCCGCACCAAAGGCAAAGCAATAAGTCGCCATCAAAATAATTAAATGACAATTTTGCTTACCAAGATGCTCGAATGCACCCAATGAGCCAGACTGAAAGCTTTGCGAATGGTACCGCAGTTCATAATCAGACACGTGAAATGACTGAACGACTTATTGGGATTGTGTGGAGTGCTAACCAATTCAACATTAGATGTTTAAATTTCAGCAGTAATCACAGCGACAATATTGGATCCCGAAGCCTTTGATTCTTCCCATTTCAGCCAAGTTTCTCAATATGTTATTTGAAATAATGTTACGCTAATAATAATCCTGATATTTCATATCATTCCTTATCATTTATTCAAAACGCCCACACCAACGCTCACACTTTAAATACTGCAGCGATTTCTTTATTGTGAATTTTTGTTGAAGCGTAAGGATAGGAACAATTTCTAGACCAATAAATAGACATTTACTTCGCCTTCCAACTTCCTACTTGTGGATGTCATGTATACCCGTGAACAACATAGGTACTAAGTTACAATAATTCCTAAAATAAACCTAACCTCTTTCTTTCATAGAATCATAGAATCATAGAATCATAGAATTTTACGGCACAAAAGGAGGCCATTCGGCCCATCTAGTCTGTGCCGGCTCTTTGAAAAGAGCGATTCAATCCCACTGCCCTGCCCGCTCCCCATAGCCTAATATACCCGTTCTCCCTAAATAAAGATCTAATTTCCTTTTAAAAGTTGTTATCGAATCAGCCTCCACCACCTTTTCAGGCAATGCATTCCAGATTCGAACAACTCGCTGAGTGAAAAAATTTCTCCTCAGCTCCCCTCTACTGCGCCTTGAAACTATTTTAAATCTGTGACCACGAGTCACAGATTCACCCACGAGTGGAAATAGTTTTTCTCTATTTGCCCTGTCGAAACCCCTCATGATCTTATAAACCTCTATTAGGTCTCCCCTCAATCTTCTCTGCTCCAGAGAGAATAACCCTAGCCTATCAAGCCTCTCCTCATAGCTGAAGTCCCTCAATCCTGGCACCATCCTAGTAAATCTTCTTTGTACCCTTTCCAATGCCTTCACATCCTTTCTGTACTGTGGTGACCAGAATTGAACACAGTATTCCAGCTGAGGCCTCACCAAAGTCCTATAGAGGTTAGTCAGCACTTCCTGACTTTTGTACTCTATACCCCTATTTATAAAGCCTAGTATCCCATATGCCTTCTTAACAGCCTTGTCTACCTGTCCTGCCACCTTCAACGAGTCACTAACACAAATCCCCAGGTCTCTGTTCCTTTACACCATTTAAAATTGTACTACCTAGCCTATATTGCCTCCTTTCATTTCTTCTCCCAAAATTCATCACCTCACACTTCTCTGCATTAAACTTCATCTGCCATGTGTCTGCCCACTTTACCAATTTGTCTATATCGTCTTGCAGATGGCTACTATCCTCCTCACTGTTTACTATTCTCCCTAACTTAGTGTCATCTGCAAACTTGGAAACTGTACTCCGTACACCCAAGTCCAGATCATTGATGTAGATTACAAACAGCAATGGTCCCAAAACCGATCCCTGTGGCACACCACTGCTCACTTCCCTCCAATCTGAAAAACAGCCGCTCACTACAACTCTCTGCTTTCTGTCTCGCAGCCAGTTGTGGATCCACGCTGCCACTGTCCCTTTTACGCCATGGGCCTTTAATTTCATAATAAGTCTCTCATGTGGCACTTTGTCAAATGCCTTTTGAAAGTCCATGTAAACTACATCAACTGCGCTACCATTATCCACCCATTCCGTTACCTCATCAAAAAATTCTATCAGATTTGTAAGGCAAGATTTGCCTTTAACAAATCCATGTTGACTGTCCTTTATTAGCCTATATCTTTCTAAGTGAAGATCTACCTTGTCCCTGATTATGGACTCTAGAAGTTTGCCCACTACCGACGTTAGACTGACTGGTCTGTAGTTACCAGGCTTGTCCTTCTGCCCCTTTTTATACAAGGGAGTAACATTAGCTATCCTCCAGTCCTCTGGCACGACCCCTGTGTCCAAGGAAGATTGAAAGATCGTGGCCAGAGTCCCTGCTATTTGCTCCCGTGCCTCCCTTAGTAACCTAGGGTGCATCCCATCCGGACCAGGTGACGTATCCACCTTGAGCGACATCAACATTTTTAGAACTTCCTCTCTGGTTATAATTATTCTGTCAATTTCTCCTACCCTCTCCTCTAATACCATGGCATTGGCTGTATCCTTTTCTTTTGTGAAGACAGAGGCGAAGTACTCATTCAGTACATCAGCCATGCCCTCTCCCTCCACAATGAGATTTCCTCCTAGGTCCCTAATTGGCCCCACCCTCTCCTTGACCAACCTTTTAATCTTAATATGTTGGTAAAAAACCTTAGGGTTCCCCTTAATCTTACTCGCTAATTGTTTTTCATGCAGTATCTTTGCCCCTCTAACTTCATTTTTTAGTTCTATCCTACACTTCTGAATTTTGAGCCTGACACTTATCATAAGCCTCTTTTTTTTGTTTGAGTTTGGCCCCGATTTCCTTAGTCATCCAGGGAGGTTTGGATGCCTTACATTTCACCTTTGTGGGGATGCTTTTGACCTGTGCCTGAACTATCTCCTCTTTGAACGCTGCCCACTGCTCGTTAGTTGTCTTACCTGCCAATTATTCTTTCCAATCCACCTTGGTTAGGTCCCACCTCAACTCATTGAAATTAGCCCTTTTCCAGTTGAGTGTCCTCACCTGTGATCGTTCCTTATCCCTTTCCATAATTATTCTGAATCTAACGATATTGTGGTCACTATTCCCTAGATGCTCACCTGCAGAAACCTGTTGAACTTGCCCTACCTCATTTCCCAAAACTAGATCCAGCAATGCTTCTTTCCTCGTTGGACTGGAAACATACTGATCAAGAAAGTTGTCCTGCACACACTTCAGGAATTCTTCTCCCTCCTTGCCCTTTACTCTTCTATTCTGCCTGTCTATGTTGGGATAGTTGAAGTCACCCATTATCACTACTCTATTAGTTCTGCATTTCTCCGTGATACGCTTGCAGATCTGCTTGTCTATCTCCTCCCCACTATTTGGTGGTCTATAGTATACCCCTAACAGTGTAACTGCACCTTTTTTATTCCTCAATTCTAACCAGATAGATTCGGTTTTTAGTCCTTCTTCCACCTCGTTCCTTTCTAAGGCAGTCACTGAGTCCTTAACTAAAATTGCCACCCCGCCCCCTTTCAATCAACACTTATTGCTGAAACAATTCCCTCCTTAGGGAATATGTTCCACAGCTTTACCTTTTGATTATTGGAATTGTGCTTCTGTACATTCGAAATACAAGATACACTTTGCGTACAGTAAAGTGTAAGATACATCCATAAAGTGAATGATCAATTGTGTCTGTGGGACTGTTGGCCAGGACAATTACAGAACCTCCCTGCACTATTTGAAATGGGAGCTGGGGTATTGTGGTTTCTGCATGTACAGACAGCCGGAACCTCAGTTGCACAACTACTTCGTAAACGCAATGCATCACACAGACACACAGACACTCACACACGTAAAGACACACACACACTCACAGTGAGAGAGAGGGAGAGACAGAAAGAGATAGACACATTTAGAGAGAAAGGGTTAAAGAGGGAGACACGCACACGCACACACACACACAAAAACAAAATGCACACACAGATGCACACACACACTGGGACAGATGCATACATTTGTGTCGACATAAACATACTCACAAAATGAGAGAGAGGGGCAGAGAGAGAGACAGAAAGGGTGAGAGGCAGCTGCAGAGTCACATACGTTAAAGAGAAAGAGGGGGAGAGAGACACACACAAACACATACACACAAAGTGTATACCGAGCAATACATTTAACCCATCAATATTTTACTCCTTTGCGGCTGATAAGCATTTCACAGCCAGGTGTATACAATGTAAGGCAGGATATTGGAATTGTATGGCAGCATTATCCTTTGTGGAAAGCGATATCACCTTTAACGGGTTAATCTACAATAGTGACCTCAGCGCCCTGTACACACTGTGGTCACAAAGGCCTTTGTCCATCCCAAGCTGTGCCCAATGCTGTAGGTAATGGGTTCAATGCTGGTGAGTGGCCCCTGTGTAGACAATGTACACACACACTCCAGGCTGGGGAATACTGTGTGTAGGTGGGGGACACGCACTCACATGTGCATCTCTCTGATGGTTTAGATACTTTAACAATAACACATTGCACTGACACACGGTGACGTGTGTGGTGTTGTGGGCCTGGGTGTCATCATGGGATGGACACCCAGCTGCCCCCAAATTACATCATTGGGGTGAATTGCGTAACTCAGGGCAGATAATGCACACGGCACAAACTCATCGAGGATCGTGCGGTAAAATTGCTCAAAGGAGCGTTCCCCACCTTTCTTTAAATAAGACCCCGTTTTATGCTCTTGAGAACCACTGTTTGTTTCGTGAGTTGCCTTCTGTAGAAGATAATTCATTTTGTCTCAGTGAAGATGTACGTTCCGATGATTGTGAGAATACAATACATTTACTTCCCGATTCTCGCTGCTGTTGGAATTCCTGGCAAGTGATTTATCCAATTCATTATTTAAATTAGTTGTAGCAGAGCTGCCAACCAGTAGGTGTTTGCCGTATTTAGTACTGTAAATTGAAATAAATACGGCAGTATGATTTTTCTTGGTAAAACATGTTTTTTGACCCGACAAAAAGCTGTGTACGTGGGCACATGCATTCTACACACAGGGCCCTGTGGGCTACACAGAAAAATCACAAAAAGGTACCCGGGGACAGGGGGAGTAAGTTTGGGCCAGGGGGTAACACGGGGGACGGTGGTGGTAGTGAGGGGGGGGCTGTCTGATGGACTTACAGAGATAGAGACACACGGGGAGGTAATGCATGTTAACTTTATTTACCTTAATCCCAAGAAAGATGCGCTGTCATTGGTTAATTGCAACATCGCAACTGCGTCCTAGTGCTGTAGGTTCTGGGGAACATAGTTTTGTTCTACAAGAATACTGATTTTAGCTTGGAGGAGTGATTTGTTTGTAAATAAAAAATGTTGGCAGCTCTGATGCTGTAAAGTTTGCAGCCTGACTCAGTTTAGCAATCTCTGCTTTCAATCAGCAAATGCAGGTTTATGTAATCCTTGAGTTTGCTTATTTTTCACTTGAAATTTCCCTTCCCTATTGCGTGATACTGACCACTGACGATCAATTAAATTATGAGGAACATGTGTTCTGAACTAAGTGCACAAGCGAGAATAAAAGCTGAGGAAGGAATCTTAAGTTTGCCTGCTTAGTTGTTGGATATTGTAGGGCGTATTGTAGGGCGCCATTCAAAAGAGAATAAAGATCATGTGAACCCGATGGCATTTTGATTATGCAAATTAGTTTTATGATGCAATATGACAATTAGTTAATTGTTCAGTAACTGTTTCGTGGTGGATGGCTTTTATGAACATCTGTCTCCCGAATTTCCACAAAAAATCATGTTGATTCGCTTTGAAGCATATACCGTGAAGCGATTTCAGAAGACATGAACATATTGTAAGATATTAAATGAAATGCAAGTTTCCAGACCAGTCTCTACTCGTCGCAATTTACTGGCTGAATCAGGGAGGTGTGAGCTTTGGTTCCGTATTCGCACATTCACTCCATCAACAACCAAACATTCATCATTTGTGAAGCGCCTTTCACACAGGGGAGCGTCTGAATATTAACATACAATTCTGGGTTGCAAAGAGGATCAATCTCTCCTTTCCGATTTGCGGCATTCAGAGAATTCTTTAATTTGAAAATATAAATGTCATAGGATACAATCGACTAAATCCAATTGACTCCTCTGACCAAAAATACCATTTACAAAGCTTTTGACATTGGCATGTTATACAGACAGACCGATATTGGTTGAAGATGATGGACTCAATAGCAACGATTCGTGCATTTGATACAACGCCATTTTTGGTCGTTCAAGACTCTCAAAGAATGAGACAGGATTAATGCAAACACTATTGTATTCACATGCACCCGTGGAGTCAATTGAGTCAAGTGGATATATTCGATTGAATCTGATGACTTTTTATGTTCAAATTAAATAATTCTCTGAATGTGGCAAATGGTAGAGGAGCGATTGATTGATTCTCTGTGCAAACCCAGCATTGTACGTAAGAACACAGTGAGGTGAGTGACCGGTGACATCTCAAAAAGTTTGGGACAGGACACGGTGAGGTATTTGCTCCATTTGGAGAAGCCTTGAAAAAGAGACAATTTGCTGTATCAAACACCAGGATTATTTATTTATCAATTTTGCGTTTCTAAATGACCTTCATGTCTCTCGGTTTTTGTCAGTTTGTGCGAATCTCCATTAAAATGTCTACTTCTCTATCTGAACGACTCATTTTCTAAATGTGGCTGTATCTCTGCCAGCACCTCTCCCTTTCTATCTGTTGGTATGTGTTTGTGTCTACTGTGATGTGTGTTTCTCTCTGAACATGAACGACAGTCTATGTCTGTCACTTTCATTGGCTGTGTTCTTGTGTCTTTCCCTTACTGTGGCGTTTCTTCCGCATTTCCCTGTGTGTATGTTTGTGTATGTTTATCTCTCCCACTTTAGTGTATCCAACTCGCTCATTCTCTTTGTCTGTTTCTCTACCCCACTCTCTTTCCAACGCCCGCGTTCTTTCTCTCTCTTCCCCGCTCTCTCACCGTCGCTCAGTATATCTATAACATTCTCCCCCCAAATCCCACCTTCCCACTACTCATTTTCTTTGTCACTTTTCGATGGGTGGTGGACATCGAGACACGTTCAGCATATTGTAATCTTTACCAATGAATATTTATGTCTGATCTTTTCTTTCTATTTGTCTCTGTAGTCAACCTATTGGCGATTGTTGTCCTGGCTCGAGGGAGGTGCGGTCTCTCCAAGTGCATCTCCATGTATCTGTTGGCCATGTCAGTGGCTGATCTGACGGTAATTATTGTCACTGTGATCTTTGTAACCATTGTACCTGTGTACTTCAGGAATCCGTTCGTGCGCTTCACTCCCGTGTGCCGGGTGCTAATTATACTGCAAGCCGCAACAAGGGAAACCTCTGTCTGGTTCACTATCGCTTTCACCTTTGATCGATATGTCGCCATCTGTTGGCAAAAATTCAAACATAAATATTGCACCGAAAAAACAGCTGCTGCAGTGATAGCGGGGTTGAGTGTTGTCTTCACTGTGAAAAACATTCCCTGGTATTTTGTATTTAAACCTCGGGTCATAATTAACAATACATCCTGGGGATGCACTGCTATACCAAACTTTTACATTTCACTCCCATGGATAGTGTTTGACTGGCTAGACATCACTCTAAACCCCTTTCTCCCGTATGTTCTGATTTTGTTGCTCAACGCCCTGACTGTCAGCCACATACTGGTGGCCAGTCGAGCCCGCAGGAGATTGCGGGGACACAGTGATGGGGACAGAACCAGAGGTGAGAGAGACAGTGATCCAGAGATGCAACACAGGAGGAAATCTATTGTTTTACTGTTTGCTGTTTCTGCCAATTTCATATTATTATGGATGACATACATTATACATTTCTTATACTGGAGGATTACAAACGACTTTTTGTTCTCGGGGTTTAATGATCCTGAGTATATTATCTATCGAACTGGCTTCATGTTGCAGATGTTGAGCTGCTGTACAAACACATTTATTTATGCTGTGTCTCAGACTAAATTCAGAGAGGAGATTAAGAAAGGGCTGGCATTTCCTGTTACTCTAATTGTGAGATTATTTAATCGACAAATTTTCCCACTGCTGTGATTGTGTCTTTGTGACGGGATAGACACAGTGATGGGGTCCCTATCAGCCTGTCCGTCCCTTCATCAAGTAGCACTTAATGTTGTCTTCTGGAGATCATCAAGTGAATAAAATCAATAATCATGAATAAAAGTGCATCACAGATTATCCTGTGTAATGTATTGACTGTGTAGTTGTGTGCAAAGCACAGCAGTGTTGCGTAACGTAGTGACTCACAAACAGGCATGGATTCAAAATACCTATTTATAATTGTTTTTCTCGAGCGATTATCATGAATCGTGTGGTGTAAGGAAACTTGCCCAAAGTTGTACCCTGCCCAGAATTGAACCCAGATGTCTCGCTTGTAAGGAGAGTGCTCTAACCACTGAGATATAAGACACCACACCTGGTTGTGTTTTTCAATGCATGTGTCTCTGTTAGTGCTTGACTCTATGCCACTGCATGTGTCTGTGAAAGCAAAATAGCTGGAGAGACAGAGAGAGTGTTAGCACCACATGTATGTGAGTGCGTAATCCTTTTTCTCCATGTATGTGTGTGAGAGAAAGAGAGAGAGAGAGGGACTGAGTGCTGTAATATATCTCTTTACAGAGTCCAGTATCTCAGTTCTGGCACTCGCCATAAAAGCTTGAGACGTGTGTCCGAATCCAGGCAGATTAGCGCGAAACCTTTTGAAAGTTTCCTTACTGCGTACGTCGAATCCTAATCCCTAAAAAAAAACAATAAGAAATTGTTCGTTTGAATCAACGACGGTTTGTTGGGCACTGCTGTGCGCAATTGGATGTCCTGTATTGCCCACCTTCAATTCACTTTACGGTATATTGTTTGAAGCGGTTTGTGACACAGTTTCGAATATTCCCAAAGTGCTCTATCAAACGCAAAGATTATTATTAAGACGTAAAAGTTCGTTCAGAATGAGCTAGTTAGACTAACACCGAAAGTAGAAACAGAATCTGGCAGTGGGAGACAGGATGTGGGTTGCTTATTGAATTGGAGGCTTTGATTTGACAATAAATATATTTTGCAAAGAACGCTTGCTCTGGTTTGAATGTGATTTTGTGCGTGTAATACATTCGCTGTTTTGGGGGGGTTTGTACAATATACAATAAGGTGTCGATATAACACAAGTTACCTCATTTCCTACACATAGGAATCATTTAACCTCTTCGATATTATGACACTATCGTGTTCCCATTCACTCTGATTTTGTTGGCCAAACTTCTGACTGACAGCCACATTTTCGTGGCAGTAGAGCCCACAAGTGATCGTGGGAGTGCGGAAAATAAGACGGGAATACAGGTTTGAGTTAGTGAATGTGTGCAGAATTTGCTGCCGCGTTTCACCCACACATTCCATTGTCCATTCGTGTTACAATATGTTCTTTGATGCGCATTGAGACATTTTGATGAAGTGTTACGGCGCTATATCGATTCTATGTATTACTATCATTCATATTGTTAACAATTTACCCATTCCAAGAATAAGGCATAGTGCATTTCACTTCACTGTTCCTCACACAACCCTCTCCGTGTCGAGGTACAACATTAATTCTTTACTTATAGTTTGTATAATAATTCTGAGTCATCTCACTTGGGAACTAATTAATTACTGAGTTCACAGTTTAATTTGCTTAGTGATGCACAAACGTATCACAACAACAAAATTACACTCGCATAGAGTTCATAGATCGAAGCCTTGAGTTACATGTCGAATTATGACGTGATCGATTCTAAGCATTATTATTATCAATAATATTGTCATTTTCCCCATTCCAAGAATAAAACAAGTTACCTCTCATCACTCTCTTCTTCACACAACCCACCCCACATAAAGCGATCATTTCAACTCAGTCTTCAAAAATGGTTCGTAGCCAACACACTGCGAAATTAATTAAATACTTGATTGACAGTATTAATTTACTTGATGATGTATAAACGTATAAAGCATATACATTGAACACTTGAGCTACATGTGGAGTTAGTGATATTCAATTAATCATCATGACAACAACTTTCTAACTGCATGTCGTCCACAAAATATGGAGTGAGTTCACTTTACAGTGTATCCTGTCAATCACTACTGATACTTTTCGAAGGCATGAGATGAGACAACCACAACAATAATAAAATTACACTTGTATAACGCCTTTCACGTCAGGAGGACGTCCCAATGCGATGGCCAGTTACGGTCTCAAAGCTGAACTGAGGAGAGATGGGGTGAGACGGAAGGCGGGGATTAATGATAAGAATCCTTGCATATGTTATTGCATTTGATAACTTCTACATGTCTCCGATCGCTTCACAATCTAGGCTGTCCTGTGCTGCAGGAACGCGTGGAGATACTGGGTAAACATACAAGAACATAAGAATCAGGAGCAGAGGAAGAATATATCTCCACATGTCCCGCCTTATTCTCATATCTTTTAATCCCTTGATCGATAATAAATCTATCAATCCCAGGCTTTATTGGATTCAAGCAATGAGCATCTATAGTTTTGGGGGAAGACAATTCCATAAATTAACTTATATCTGAGTGAATAATTGTATTGTCAACTCAGTGCGACCTCCTGTAGCTCAGTGGTTAGAACACTTGTCTTGCAAGCTGGGGAGACCAAGCTGGGGAGACCTGAGATCGAATCCAGGCATGTCAGGGCGAAACCTTGGGCAAGTTTCCTTACTCCACACACACGCCTAATGATAATCACTCACTAAAAATCCACGCTAATAATATTGGTCATTTCAATCGACGACTATGTGTGTGCAATTCGCTGGCACGATTCGCCCACAATTATATAAAATAAATTCACCTTGTAGTATATTCTGTGAAGCGCTTTGGAACGTTGATAAGATATGGAAAGCGCTATATCAAACGCAAGGATTATAAAGTGCTGACCCCAAATTGTAAGGCTTTGACCCTTGGTTATAGTTTCTCATTTTGCCATATTCAAGAGAATGCAGGCCTAGTTTTCATAGACGAACCTGTCTTCACAGCCGAGCTCCTTTATCCCAGGAACAAACATATGGGATCATTCCCTAGGGGAATTAATTAATTACTTAATTCAAAGTGTAAATTACTTGGTGATGTACCAACGTATAACAACAATAAAACTTTACTTGTATAGAGCTCATAGATTGAAGCCTTGAGTTACATGTGGAATTATGACTTGATCGATTCCAAGCATCATTATTATGAATAATATTATTAATAGAGAATTAAATAAATTAACTACCGTCTGAGTATCAAAAAACAGCGGAAGGACTGACCCCTAATTTGAAGACTGTGCCCATTTGTTATCATTTCTCCAACCAGGAAAAATATTCTGCCACTGCCTACTCTGTCTTAGCCCTTAATTTTCTTATAGGCGATGATGAGTTTCCCTATAATACTTCGATATTCTCGAGAACATAGGCCTAGATGGCTCATCCTATCGTCATAGCTGAACCCTCTATTCCCATGAACCAAACTTGTTGTGCACCCACTGTAAGGGGAGTAATTGCTTTCATAAATAAGGAAGCCAAACCTGCACACAATAGGTGCGTTCTCAGGAAAGGCCTCTTCAGTTGCAGCAAGACTTCCCAACTCTTATATTCTAACGCTTTTGTAATAAACGCCAACATGCCTTTTGCACAAAATACATATTTAATGGGGTTTGATCCAAGATGGATAGCCAGCAGAACGATTACCCATTAGCCTCGCTTCCTCCCCTACCTCCTCTAAGGCCGGTCTCAAGACCACCCTCTTCCACCGTGCCTTCTGCGCCCTCGTAACTCTAGTTAGCCTCATTTGGACGAACTATACTGTGGCATTCTTATTCCTCAAAGGAAAACGGAGGTAATACAAAGGTTGTATTACCTACTGTCCTTCCCCGTGCACAAACGTTGACATTCCCCACCCGCCTCACTCGGGTCCTAACGTGATTGTTCAGCCATTCGACGTGAATGGTCATCTAGAAATATAACTCTCTTGGTATTGTTCTTGTCAAGTGCACACCCGAAGTTACTGTATAGTCAAGAGTAGGAATTTAGGCCATGAGAGAATGGTTTATTTGGAGGTGGAGTTGGGTTCAGGGAGTTCAGATGATACCATTATCATTTACTTGGCCGAAGACATGGTCAATGAGTAGGGCAGTGATCAGTGATGTGAGCTCTGCAGGAGCCAATATATAAATCGAAGTTGTTGTTGTTGTTGTTGTCATCAAAGTCGGCAATGTAATCAACGTACGTGGAAAACAGCGGTGTCATCCCAATGTGATAACTGTTCAAATACACGCCAACAAACCAACTCCTCTAAGATGCTTTCCAGATTTCCAATCACTTGCTGACCTTCTGCCGTATAACTTTCGGATCTGATCTAATTACTCCCCACTTCCCACCCATTGCCAGGAGTTCAGTGGGAAAGATGTCACAGGATTGTATTTGCCTTGTAGAGGCCGTATAGTGTATAGGCAAATTGCAAGGCGGTTTGCATAGAGCAGGCAAGCGCCACCAAATCGCCACCAAGCTTCTCCTGTGTCTGGCTCTGGATAAATTGCTCATTTCCACGTTTCTCTTCTACGTTACCGAAGGAAGATTCAGCTACAGCACAAAGAACATATTTTTCTTTTGAACACATTAAAGTCTTTGCTTTTGATATAGCGCTTTTCGTATATTATCGATCTCACAAGGCGCTTCACAGAATATAATTTAAAGTGAATTGACTACATTTTTGCACGAAGTGCGGCTGCCAGTTGCACATAGCACTGTCCCACAAACAAACGTGGATGCAAATGACCAATTAGCCTTATTTGTATTGGACGGATATTATTAGGCATGCGGTGTAAGTAAACTTGGCCGAATTTTCACCCTGAACTGCCTGGATATACACACAGGTTTCACGCTTGTAAATCGAGTTATCGGGGCCCTCCATAGTTCCTCTCCTACCTGTCTGACCATTATCCTGCTGCCAACCTTTGTATTACCTCCGTTTTCCTTTGAGGAATAAGAATGCCACAGTATAGTTCGTCCAAATGAGGCTAACTAGAGCAGTTAGGGAACGTGTACAGTCAAATGAGAAAACTATAAAACAGCAAAGATAAGCAGTAAACCAGAGAATTGGAAGAGCTTTAGGGATCAACAAAGTAGAGCCTAACATTGATTAAGAGGGAGAAAATTGAATATGAGGGCAAACTAGCGAGGAATATAAAGACAGACTGCAAGAGCTTTTACAAGTATGTAAAGAGGAAGAGGCTATCAAATACAAATATCCCACACTAATACATAATTGGTCATTTCAATCCACGATTGCTTGTCCGGACATGACTGTGTGCAATTGGCTGCCACGCTTCCCCCACTAATACACCTTCAATTCACTTTACGGTTTATTTTATGACGCGCTGTAAGATGTCGATCAGACGTCAAAAGCGCTTCATCAAATGGACGGATTATTATTTTTATTGTGCTCCCTCCCATCTCTCACCCCCTCTCTTGGGGAAATACCCATGTTACCGTATCCCAGAGACTGTAAGGCACAGATTGGCAATATTGACAATGTTGGTAACAAGTGCTTGAAACGTTTTCTCCTGTTTCTGCTGTTGATCCACCTTGGACCACACAACACATTACAGCTTTAACACCCACAGCTGACAGCAGTTCAGTGGGGAGTGTGTCACAGCATTGAATCTACTTGGTATTGGCTGTATATTATGCAGGCAAATTTCAAGGCAGTTTGCATGCAACAGTCAAGACCCACCAAATCCTCCGGGGAAACCGTGTTCGAAAACAACCTTGCCATCACTTCAAATGTTTAACTCTTTAACCCCATGGAATACCAAATTATAACTGGAAAAAGACCCTCTCAACTCCTGTTAGCTGTGCGAGTTGGAGGGAGGCACAGTGTAGATGGAGCTCTACTGTGTCTCTTACCCTGACCTGGGAGAGCGGACGGAAGCAAAGTGTAGGGGGAGCCTTACTGTGTCTCTATCCCTGACATGGGAATGTGCACACTCAGTATAGATAGAGCTTTACTGTGGCTCTAACTCTGACCTGGGCGTGTGGACGAATGCACAGTGTAGAGGGAGCTTTACTGTGTCACTTTACACAGTGTAGCTGTGGTGGAGGGAGGGGGGTGAGGGGAGGGCCAGAGTTGCGACATAACCCAAGATATTCTGAAAGTGACAAATGGGAAGCAGCACACATAATAGTATTAATTATTAACAATAAATAATAATTTGGTCTTTCCATCATCCTACCATTTTACACTTTTGAAAGACGTCTCAAAGCACTTCACAGGACCCACTGTAAAGTGTAGTGACTGTGTTTTGTGGATGAAAAGCGGCAGACAATTAATTGCACAGTCATGGATTGAGTGAACAGAAATATTATCATTTTGAAGGTATTATTAACCCGGAGGAGCGGTGGGGGTTGGGGGGGTGGATAGTAATCCGCCAATCGACTAACAAGCGGCTTCCTCTTGACTGCTGGTAAACAGAGGTGTGTGTGTGTGTCTTTGTGTATGTGTAGTCAGGAAACTCGCCTAAGATTTCACCCTGTCCTGTCTCGACCAGAAATTAAACTCCTAAACTCCACACAGTGGGAGAGGGAGGATAGCATTCACTAACTCTCCTACACACTCACGCATATTTACTCTCACACACTTACCCTCACATTCTCTCTTTCAAACTTTCTCCCATTCTCCCACAAACACTGTCTCTCTCTAACACTCTCTGCCACACATACTCTCTCTCATTCTCTCTCAGTATGATTCACAAACTCTCTCTCACGTACTCTGTCTGTCACATACTCTCTTACTGTCTCTCTCAATGGTTCTTACACATACTCTCTCTCAATGTCTCTCACACTCTCTGTCTCCTTCATACACTCCCTGACACTCTCTCAGTCGCACACTTTCTCACTGTATCTCGCATGCTCTCTCACCCACTGTCTCTCACACACACTCTCTTAGACTCCCTCACGCTCTCTCACCGTCTCACTGTATCTTACATAATCTCCCACACATTGTCCTTCACTGTCTATCATACACTCTCTCTGTCGCATACACTCACTGTCTCTCACCTACTCTTTTTCACACGCAGTTTCACTGTCTCTCACACTCTCTCTGTTGCACACTCTCACACGCAGTCTCTCTCTCTCACACACTCTCCCACTGTATCTCGTAAAATCTCTGTATCGCACTCACTCTCTCACACGCTCTCTCCCCCTCCCTCGGTGTTTCTCACAGAGAGAGAAGAGACATGACGAAGGTTGTCCCGTGCCTCCTGATCGCATTGATGTTCACAATCATTTCAGACGCCACAGAAATCACCAACACTGTCCGGCAGCGAGTTGTGGACACGTGAGTGACGTTGAGGAGTGACAATCTCTTTATCTCCCAACGCCCTCCGTCCCTCTCTCCAACTCCCATTTCTCTAGCTCACCTCCCGTACCCTCCCAACTGTCTCCCTCACTCCCCTCCCACCTCTCTCCCTCCCCTTCCAAAGCTCTCTCTCTCTTCACATCTCTCCCTGCCTCCCCTCAATGCTGTCGCTCCCTCACCTCCCAACTCTCTACCTCCCTCCCTCTCTCCCTCCCGTTCTAACTCTCTCCCTCCCTCCTCTCCCACCTTTCTCCCTCCTCTTCCCAGTCTCTCCGTCCCTTCCCAACTCTCCTCCTCCCCTCCTCACAACGCTGTCCCTACCTCACCTCCCAACTCTCTGCCTCCCTCCACTCGCAACTCTCTGCCTTACTTCCTTCCCAACTCGTTTGCTTCCCTACCAATACTTTCCCATACCTCCTACTTCCCCCCCCTCCCATCCTAACTCTCTCTCTGTACCCCTCCAAATTCCCTTCCCAAAACTCTCCCTCCGCTCTCAATTCTCTCCCTCCACTCCCAACTCTCTCCCTCCCCACCCAATTCTCTCCCTCCCCACCCAACTCTCTGCCTCCCCTCCCAACTCACTCACTCCACTCTCAATTCTATCCCTCCCCTCCCAACTCTCTCTCTCTGCCTGCCAGCTCACTGTCTCCATCCCCGCCAACTCTCTCCCTCCCTCCCAAATCTCTCTCTGCCCCCTAGCTCACTGCCTCCGTCCCCCCCCACACCAACCCACTCCCTCCATCCACTCTCAACACTCTCCCTTGCTCCACTCACAACTATCTCTCTCCCTCCCCTCCCAACTCTCTCCCTCTCCCACTCACAAATCTATCCCTCCACTCCCAACTCTCCCCCTCACCATCCTAAATTTCTCCCTCCCCTCCCAACTCTATTCCTCCCTCCACTCCGGACACTCTCGCTCCCTCCCACCTCTCTCCTTACTCCCTAACATGACCCTCTCCCTTGCTCGAATTCAAGATCCTCGTCCTCAGTTTCAAAGCCATTCCAAGCCTCACCCATCTCTATGACCTGCTATCTCGCTATCCGCCTGCCCATTCCCTCCGTTCAGCAGGCTCTGGCGTGCTCCATGTCTCCCGCCGTCACCGCCTCGCCATCGGTGGTCGAGCTTTCAGCGTTTCTGCACCACACTCTGGAAATCCATCCCACAATCCCTTCGCCTCACTTCCCCCCTTTCCTCCTTCAAGGCCAGTCTGAAGACCCTCCTTTTTGGACTTGCCTTCTACTCCCCTCTTAAGTCTTACACCTCTCCTACTCTCCCTGCCCTTCCGGCTACCCGCAACCCCCACCCCCCCACCCACCCCAGCCCCCACCACTGCTCGCTTTCCGACCTAATTTTTCTGGGCCTTGGTAGGTCCTACTGGCGAGAGAGATTGATCTATAAATGGCAATGTTGTTGTTGTTATTTGCCTCCCAGGTTCCACAGTAGTATCGCTGGAGAGAAACCTGTAGATGTACAGATGTGTTTTCTCATCATGCTGACTGCTGACCAGTGCCAGGGTAACACGGCGGTGGAATACAAGTGGAACAACCAAGACAGAGCCCAGATCCTCAGCCAGGCCGATTTACAGACGGCTGATCAGAACTCCATTGTCAACTACATCGCCGTCTACCCCTCGTCGTTCGGGAGATGTATCGACCAAGAGATCCTATTTGGCGAAAACAACGGACATGACTCGTGGGTTGAGAAACTTGGGAAGGTTATGAGACCTTCCCTGACACACGGAGGTTGTCTTGTGTTCTACTCCACCAACACCCCCCGTGTCTGGACAAGTATTTCAGCGGCGGAGGCCAGGACACAGTTTCCAAGTTGTACGAAAATCCGTTCGGCGATTTTCCCGAAGTTGACAAATAGTTTTTTGTACAGCTAGTTGTACTGTCCGCAAGATCAATTCTGCAACGTTGAGCAGACTTTTGAGCAATATCACGCCGCCTCCTACTTGATTTACCGCTGCAAGATTGAGGAAAATAATCGGAATCGACTCGGCCCGAGCGAGCCCTGCACAGAACCAGACTTCTGTTTGGTGGGGAGTGACTCTGAGGTGCCAGGGGGAGGCAGGGTGCCACGGCGCAGAGGGACACCAACGGGTGGCTTTGGTCTATGGTTTCGTAGGAGGCGATGGGTTTGTGTGCTTAGTGGCGGTTATTCGAGTGGTGTGAATTCTTGCAGTTGCCGGATGATTGGAGGCCACACTATGGTTAAAGGCTCTCAGGCTGCACATCACAACAAGCGTTCGGCTGCTCAGTCTGAGCCTCGTAGTGAGATTCAGGGTCAGCAAGAGCAACGAGAACATAAGTGGATCCCACTCCAATAAATTGACAGCAGGTGGGGCTGGGGGCTGAGGGGTTGCGAGATGGGGGTTGGTGGTAGGGGGATTGGAGGCTGGTATTTGGGGGCTGGAGGTTGGGGGATGCGGGCTGAGGTTTGGGGGCTGGAGTTTGGAAGCTGGGGGGCTGGGGCTGAGTGCTGTGTTTGGGGAGCAGGGGGTTGGGAGGCAGGGGGCTGGGGCTGAGTCCTGTGGGTTGGGGGGATGGCGTTGGGACCTGGCGGTTGGGGTCTGGTGGCTGCAGTTGGTGTAATTATTATCTAGTAATAAAGCTTGCTTTAGCATGACTGATGTCTCAGTATTAAATTGTTAACACTCACTCTCTCAAACACACTCTCACACACACTCACGCACACACTCTCACAGGCACTCTCACAATTTCACACACACTCCCTCATACTGCCATCCACCACACTCTACATTTCTACACTCACTCTAATTTTAAAGATCTCTCTATCTCTCTCTCTATCTGTTTCCCCTCTTCCCTCCTTCACTACCCACCCAACCCCAACGCACACACGCTCACTCCCTCTCTTTCTCTCACATTCACTCGTTACTCTCCTCTTTCCAAGAGAATGAGTTCAGTTTCGAGATCCTCACACTTGTTCTCATTTCCCTCCACCCCCCGATCTCTCCCCGCTCCTCAAACCAGCCCACGCTGCCTTAGCTCCTGGTCTTGTCTGTTCCTTGTGTCCCCCGAATCCTCCGCTCCACTCTCGGCAGCTGTACCTTCAGCCACTACACACTGAGGCTCTGGAACTCCCTCACTCAATCATCCCGCCTCTCCCCATTTATACCCCCTTCCTCCCTCCTTCTGTCTCCTCTTTCTCTCTCTCCGCCCCTCTCTCCCTCCTGCCCTTCCTCTGTTCACTCTCACTCTCTCCCCCACCTCACTCCCTTCGCTTTGCCCTCTCTCTACGCCCTCTCTCGCTCACTCCCAATACCTCACTCCATTCCTCTGTCCCCTCTATCTCTTTGTCCATCATTCCCTTCGCCTCGCTACCTGTCTCCCTCCCCCTCTCTCCGTCTGTCTCCTCTCTCTCTCTCTGCCACTCACTCACTTCGCCTCCTCCTCTTTCGATCCCCCTCTCCCGCACTGATTTCCTTCGCCTCCCTCCCTCTGTCCCCTCTCTCCCTCTCTCTGTCCCCTCTCTCTGTCCATCACTCCCATCGTCTGTCCCCCTACCTCCCTCCCTTCACCTCGTCCGCTCCTTCCATCCCTCCCTCCCTCCCTACGTGTCACTCTATCCGTTACTCAATCCCTTTGCCTCCCATCCCACCCTCTCTCGTCGCATTTTCAGGTCACAGCTGAAGACGTTTTTCTTTGACTGTGCATTTGGTCACCTTTCTCCCCCTGCCCCAGGATCGGTCCCGGGATCCTTTACCGTAAAGTGCTCTGAGACGCCATCCGGCGTGGAGCGAGGGTGCTATATAAATCCAAGTTGTTGCTGTTATTACAGCTCACAACAGCTCAGCTGACAATAATAATACAATAAAATATAATAATTATCCTTGCATTCGATATAGTGGCTTTTCACATCTTATCGACTGTGTCTCATAGCGCTTCAAAAAATATACTGTAAAGTGAATTGACTGTTTGTGGAGGTGTGAAACATGGCAGCCAATTGCGCACAGCTGTGTGTGTCTGTGGGAGTGAGTGTGTGTGTGAATCTGTGTGTGAGTGTGTCTGTCTGTGTGAGTGAGTGTCCCACAAACAGCTGTATGTTTTCATAGAATCATAAAATCTTACGGCAAAAAAGGAGGCCATTCGGCCCATCGATTCTGTGCCGGATCTTTAGAAAGAGCAATTTAATCCCACTCCCCAGCTCTCTCTCTCCCCCCATAACAGCGCAAACCCGTCCTCCCCAAATAAATGTCTAACTCTTTTAAAAGCTGTTATCAAATCGGCCTCCACCATCTCTTCAGGCAATGCATTCCAGATTCGAACAACTCCCTGTGTTGTCTCTTCACCTCCTCTCTGCTTTTTTGAAACTATTTTAAATCTGTGAGCACGAGTCACTGATACGCCCACCAGTTTTTTCCTTGTTTACTCTGTCAAATCCCCTCATGATCACAAAAGCTTCTATTAGGTCTCCTCGCTACCTTCTCTGTTCCAATGAGAATAACCCTAGTCAATCTAGCCTTTCCTCATAGCTGATGTCCCTGATACCTGGTACCATCCTGGTGAATCTTCTCTGCATCCTTTCCAATGTCTTAGCATCCTTCCTAAAGCATGGTGACCAGAAATAAACACGTTTCAGCTGCATGCCCCTTCGTCAGAAGACGGGGGAGTTGAGCTTACTATGGCCTGATAGCACAATGTAGTATCCTCTACATTGGGGAAACCAAACGCAGGTAGGGTGAACAATATGCCGAACACTACAATCCTGGCAAGAAATATTACCCTGACTTACCGGTTTAATGCCACATTAACTCTCCTTCCCATTCGCACTCCGACCTCTCCAGCCACAGTCTCCTACCCTGTTCCAATGAACCACAGTAGAATTTCAGCAATTTCACGCCATAACAGCTCACCTCCCCCCTCTGCTGTGATCATCTGATATGCCTGTTTTTTTTCTTGCAATTTCAGCTCCTCTTTGTTTGCTTTAACGCTATTAACGTCTCATCTAAAAACCGAATCTATCTGGTTAGAAATGAGGAATAAAAAAGGTGCAGTTACACTGTTAGGGGTATACTATAGACCACCAAATAGTGGAGAGGAGATAGACAAGCAGATCTGCAAGCGTATCACGGAGAAATGCAGAACTAATAGAGTAGTGATAATGGGTGACTTCAACTATCCTAACATAGACTGGCAGAATAGTAGAGTAAAGGGCAAGGAGGGAGAAGAATTCCTGAAGTGTGTGCAGGACAACTTTCTTGATCAGTATGTTTCCAGTCCAACGAGGAAAGAAGCATTGCTGGATCTAGTTTGGGGAAATGAGGTAGGGCAAGTTCAACAGGTTTCTGTAGGTGAGCATCTAGGGAATAGTGACCACAATATCGTTAGATTCAGAATAATTATGGAAAGGGATAAGGAACAATCACAGGTGAGGACACTCAACTGGAAAAGGGCTAATTTCAATGAGTTGAGGTGGGACCTAGCCAAGGTGGATTGGAAAGAAAAATTGGCAGGTAAGACAACTAACGAGCAGTGGGCAGCGTTCAAAGAGGAGATAGTTCAGGCACAGGTCAAAAGCATCCCCACAAAGGTGAAATGTAAGGCATGCAAACCTCCCTGGATGACTAAGGAAATCGGGGCCAAAATAAAACAAAAAAAAGAGGCTTATGATAAGTGTCAGGCTCAAAATTCAGAAGGGAACAAAGCAGAATATAGGAAGTGTAGGATAGAACTAAAAAAGGAAGTTAGAGGGGCAAAGAGACTGCATGAAAAACAATTAGCGAGTAAGATTAAAGGGAACCCTAAGGTTTTTTACCAACATATTAAGAGTAAAAGGTTGGTCAAGGAGAGGGTGGGGCCAATTAGGGACCTAGGAGGAAATCTCATTGTGGAGGCAGAGGGCATGGCTGATGTACTGAATGAGTACTTCGCCTCTGTCTTCACAAAAGAAAATGATACAGCCAATATCATGGTATTACAGGAGAGGGTAGGAGAAATGGATAGAATAATTATAACCAGAGAGGAAGTGCTAAAAAGGTTGACGTCGCTCAAGGTGGATAAGTCACCTGGTCCGGATGGGATGCACCCTATGTTACTAAGGGAGGCACGGGAGCAAATAGCAGGGACTCTGGCCACGACCTTTCAATCTTCCTTGGACACAGGGGTCGTGCCAGAGGACTGGAGGATAGCTAATGTTACTCCCTTGTATAAAAAGGGGCAGACGGACAAGCCGGGTAACTACAGACCAGTCAGTCTAACGTCGGTAGTGGGCAAACTTCTAGAGTCCATAATCAGGGACAAGGTAGATCTTCACTTAGAAAGATATAGGCTAATAAAGGACAGTCAACATGGATTTGTTAAAGGCAAATCTTGCCTTACAAATCTGATAGAATTTTTTGATGAGGTAACGGAATGGGTGGATAATGGTTGCGCAGTTGATGTAGTTTACATGGACTTTCAAAAGGCATTTGACAAAGTGCCACATGAGAGACTTATTAGGAAATTAAAGGCCCATGGCGTAAAAGGGACAGTGGCAGCGTAGATACACAACTGGCTGCGAGACAGAAAGCAGAGAGGTGTAGTGATCGGCTGTTTTTCACACTGGAGGGAAGTGAGCAGTGGTGTGCCACAGGGATCAGTTTTGGGACCATTGCTGTTTGTAATCTACATCAATGATCTGGACATGAGTGTACGGAGTACAGTTTCCAAGTTTGCAGATGACACTAAGTTAGGGAGAATAGTAAATAGTGAGGAGGATAGTAGCCATCTGCAAGAGGATATAGACAAATTGGTAAAGTGGGCAGACACATGGCAGATGAAGTTTAATGCAGAGAAGTGTGAGGTGATGCATTTTGGGAGAAGAAATGAAGGGAGGCAATATAGGCTAGATAGTAAACTTTTAAATGGTGTGAAGGAACAGAGAGACCTGGGGATTTGTGTTAGTGACTAGTTGAAGGTGGCAGGACAGGTAGACAAGGCTGTTAAGAAGGCATATGGAATACTAGGCTTGATAAATAGGGGTATAGAGTACAAAAGTCAGGAAGTGCTGACTAACCTCTATAAGACTTTGGTGAGGCTTCAGCTGGAATACTGTGTTCAATTCTGGTCACCACATTGTAGAAAGGATGTGAAGACATTGGAAAGGGTACAAAGAAGATTTACTAGGATGGTGCCAGGATTGAGGGACTTCAGCTGTGAGGAGAGGCTAGACAGGCTAGGGTTATTCTCTCTGGAGCAGAGAAGATTGAGGGGAGACCTAATAGAGGTTTATGAAATCATGAGGGGTTTCGACAGGGCAAATAGAGAAAAACTATTTCCACTCGTGGTCGAATCTGTGACTCGTGGTCACAGATTTAAAATAGTTTCAAGGCGAAGTAGAGGGGAGCTGAGGAGAAATTTTTTCACTCAGCGAGTTGTTCGAATCTGGAATGCATTGCCTGAAAATGTGGTGGAGGCTGATTCGATAACAACTTTTAAAAGGGAATTAGATCTTTATTTGGGGAGAACAGGTCTATCAGGCTATGGGGAGCGGGCAGGGCAGTGGGATTGAATCGCTCTTTTCAAAGAGTCGGCACAGACTAGATGGGCCGAATGGCCTCCTTTTGTGCCGTAAAATTCTATGAATCTATGAATCTATGAATCCCTTCACCCTTTTGTATACAATAAATATTTCAGTCTCAATATTGAATATGTTGCAGGACTGAGCATCATCTGCTGCTTTTGGGTAGAGAACTCCAACGATTCACAAACATCTCTGTGAAGAAGGATTTACTCAACTCACTGCCAAATGATTGACCCCTAACTTTAATTGCGTGACCCCTGGTTATAATTTCTCCAACCAGGAGAAGCATTCTGCCACTGTCTACTCTATTTGCCAGAAACATGTTCTCCCACTGTCGACTTTGGCATTCCCCTAAATAAACTTATACGAGTCTATATGTACATGCCTCTCATTCTTCTATATTCCAGAGAATATAGGCCTAGTTTACTCAACCTATTTTCATAGCTGGATCCCCTCATCCCAGGCACCAACCTTGTCAAAATAGTGAATTGCTGTACAAATGTATAACAACAACAACATGACACTGGTATAGAGTTACATGCAGAATTTTGAATTGATCGATTCTAAGCATTAGGAATACCAATAATATGATCATTTATCCCATACGTTTTATACAAATTAAAATCACTTAGATTGAACGTTTGGGCTACAAATGTAATTGGGGCTATTCAATAAACTATCATATCAACACCTTTCTAAATGCATGCCGTCCACACACTACGGAGTCAGTTCATTGCACAGTGTAATTATGTGAATGGCTTCAAATGCATTTCGAAGGTTTGAGATCAGACAATAGGAACAATAAAAAAATTACAGTGGTGAAGTGCCTTTCACGTCAGCAGGATGTTAAAAGGAGAAGGTCGGTTATCGCCTCAAAAGTGAGCCTAGAACAGGTGGGGGGAGATGAAGGTGGGGAATTATAGGTGACTTTGAGGACATCGAAGAGGCGAGCCTTGAGACGAGACTTGAAGGAGGCCAGGGACGGGAGGGATGATGCGAGGCAGAAAATTATAATAAGAAGAATAATCATTGCATGATGTATTGCTTTTGATAACGTCATCGACTCGTCTCCAAGTGCTCCACAGACTGGGCTGTCATGTACTGCAGCAACGCATGGAGTTACTTGGTAAATATACAAGAACATAAGAATCAGGAACATGTGTAGGTCAATCGACTCCTCGAGCCTGCTCCTCCAATAAGGAAGATCTTGGCTGATATTCAAACCTAACTCCACCTGCCCCGCCTAATTCTCATATCCCTTAATCCCTTGATCGATTATAAATCAATCAATAACAGGCTTGAGTGTGTTAAAGGACTGAGCAACTACTGTTTTGGGGACAACGAATTGCATATATTAACTAACCTATGAATGAAGAATTATTTTGTTGACTCAGTACGAAAGTGCTGACCGCTACTTTTAAGAATTTGACCCCAAGTTATATTTTCGCCTACCAGGGTAAACAGTCTCACATTGTCGACTCTGAAATGCCCCTTAAATTCCTTATACGAGTCTATAAGATCAACACTCAATCTTCTATAATCGAGCGAATATAGGCTTAGTTTTCTCAGCCTATCTTCTTAAATGAAGCCCCTCATCCCAGGCACCAACCTCGATGTCTACGCCTCTCCACATCGAGCTATAATTTAGAATCTTTCCTTCCAGTTTGCAAAACTGATTTTCAACCAACACGCTAGGGAATTAATTGATTGCTTAATTAACAGTATAATTTATCTAACAAAAACAAAATTTCACTTGTATGGAGCTCATAGATGGAAGCCTTGAATTACACGTGGAATTATGACTTAATCGATTCTAAGCATTATTATTAATATTAATAGAGAATTCGATAAAATAACTACCCTCTGAGTGAAGACGGTTTTGCTAACCCACTAAGAAAGGACTCACGACTAATATTCAGACTCTGAACCCTGGTCATAATTTCACCAAACAGGGGAAACACTCTGCCACTACCTACTCTGCTTTGCCCCTTAATAACCTTACAGGCTACGATAAGATCCCCTCTAATCTAAAGATCCCCACCCAAACTGCCCTACCATCGCTGGCTGGGCTTTCATTCTCTCTGCCACAAACGCTGGAATTCCATCCCGCTATCTCTTTGCCTCGCTTCCTCCCTTTCTTCCATCAAGGCCGGTCTCAAGACCTTGTTCCACGACCGTGTCTCAGATTTCCTAACTTTCCCCCATTCTCCTGCTGAGCATTACCACACCCCTACACCCCAACGTGATGCTCGGGACACGAACTATTTTTGTTAGCGGTTTGTAACGTCCTCCCGACGTGAAAGACGCTCCATAAATGGATTGGTGGCTATCAGTGTTTATCATTGGTTAGAGCACTCGGTTGCCAAGCATCAGACATGTGTTCGAATCCAGGCAAGTCAGGGGAAACCGTGTGTATGTTTCGTTAGTCCACACACACACGCGCGCCTGATAATAATGCGTCCAAAGAATTTAACGCTCCAATAAATAATATTGGCCATTTCAATCCACGACAGTTTTTGTGGGGACAATGCTGTGAGCAATTGACTGCTGCGATGCACCGACAGATATACAGTCAATTCTTTTACAGGATATTCTGTGAATCGCTTTGTGACGTCAATAAATTGTGAACAGCGCAACATCAAATGCAAGTATTATTATTAATTTTGTTACTGCAGGTAAACAGAGACACGTGTGCGGATTAAGACAATTTGCACAATTGATCACAAGGCCGGGAATCAAACCCTGCTTTGTTCCCCGGGAACTAAATGAAACCAAAGCAAAACAATCATAATTCTGCATTAATCTGAATTATATAAACGTTCTATTGCTTAACGTGTGCGTGAGGTGGAGGGGGGTGGAGAGGCTGTGGTGGTACGTTTGTATGCGGGAGGGGATAGTTTTGTGTGTGTTGGTGGGGTGCGGATGGTGGTAGGTGTGTGTGCAGGGAGTGGTAGGTTTGTGAGTGTGTGGGGGTTGTGGTAGGTGTGCAGGGAGGGGTAGGTTTGTGTGAGTGTGTGCCGCGGTTAAGGATAGGTTTGTGTGCGACGAGGGGGTAGGTTTGCGTGTGGCTGGGGCTAAGTTACGCGATTGTGGGGGGTAGGTTTCTCTGTGAGTGTCTGCAATTTTGTTGTGTATGGAGTTGTTGGTTTTTATGTGTATGGTGGGTGTGTGCGCCGGTTTGGTTTGTCTGTGGGTGGATGCGGGTATGTTTGTGTGTGTGGGAGGGGGTGTTTGCGAATTTGTGAGCGGTGCATTTGTGTGTATGTGGGTGTGAATTTTTTTTGTGTGGCGATGTAGTGTTGTGTGTAAGGGGGGGCAGGGAGCAAGTTTGTATGTGTGTGGAGGTGAATTTGTATGTGGAGGGTGGGTGTATGTTTGTTTGTGTGAGTGATTATTTTTGTACGTGGGGGGGATCGGCGTTTTGTGGGGGTTCGTAGTTTTGTGCGTGTGGTGGTAGTCTCGTGTGTTTGTGACGGGTAGGTTTGTGTGTGGGGCTGCGTAGGTTTGTGCGTGGGTGGCTCTGTTTGGGACTGGGAAAATGGTTAAGTTTTCGTTTGTGGGGGGTAGGTTTGTTTTTATTGAAGGGTAGGTTTGTGTGTATGTGGGTTGGTGGTAATGTTTGTTTATGTGTTGGGGTATGTTTTTGTGTGTGCGTGGGTGGGGGGTATGTTTGTGTTTATGGGGGGGGTACGTTTGTTTGTATGTGTGTGGGTGGGGCGGTTTGTTTGTGTGTATGTGGGGATAGGTTTTTGTGTGCGCGGAGATGGGGATATGTTTGTGTTTCTTGGGGGTACGTTTGTGTTTGTAGGGGTGGAGGGTTAGGATTGTGTGGGGTATGTTTGCGTGTTTGTGCGTGTAGGTTTGTGTGTATGTGGGTGGACTGCAGGCTAGTGTACGCGGTTTGGTTAGTTTGTGTGCGGTGGGCGGTGGGGTAGGTTTGTGCGTATGTGGGTGGGTAATATTTTGTGTGTGGGTGTGTAGGTTTTTATGTGTGTGGGGGTGGTGTTGCTTTGTGTGTGGGTTGCGGATTAGGATTGCATCTGAGGAGGCGTTAGGTTAGTGTGTGTTTGTGGGATGTTGTTTTGTGGGTGGGGGTTTAGGTTGTGTGTGTGAGTTTGACGTTTGTGTGTGGGGTAAATTTATGTTTAGAAGAATTAGGGGAGATATTATTGAAACATATAGGATTATAAATAGGCTGCATAAAGTTGACAAGGCGGGAAAATTTCTCCTGAAGAATCTATAACCAGGGCTCACAGTTTGAAAATTAGGGTCAGGCTTCCAGAACAGATTTGAGGAAATATTTCTTCAAATAGAGGGAATAGAATTGATGGAATTTATGAAATGCATTACCCCAGAATATGCTCAGTAAATGAACATTCTAGGCAGCAATAATAAAAGAATAGATTATTTTCCAGGGGGGGGGGGGAAGTTAGATAGTGTAAGTTTTCAAACGGATTTGGGTGTCCTTGTACAACAATCCCCAATAGTTAGTTTTTAGTACAGCAAGCAACTAAGAAGGTGAACGGCATGCTTGCGTTTATTTGAAAAGGTTTAGAGTACAAGAGTATGGATGCCTTGCTGCAACTGTATATGGCTTTGTTGACACAGCACCTAGAGTATTGTGTGCAGTTTTGGTCTCCTTATTTAAAAAAGGACATACTTGCCTTAGGGTGGGGGGGGGGGGGGTGGGGACGCAGCGTAGATCCACTTGGTTAGATCCTGGGATGAGGGGACTGACCTATGAAGATAGGTTGAATAAACTAGGGCTATATTCTCTGGATTACATAACAATGAGAGGGGATCTTATTGAAACATATAAGATTCTTAAAGGGCTAGATGAAGTAGGCATTGAGGCACTGTTTCCCTTGGTAGGTGAATCTATAACCAGGGGTCACAGTCTGAAAATCAAGGGTCAGCCTTTTAGAACAGAGTTGAGGAAACATTTCTTCACTCGGAGGGTAGTTAATGTATGGAATTCACTACCCCAGAAGGCTATAGGTGCTGAGTCCTTGAATATTTTCAAGGCTGCGACTAATAGGTTTTTGAAAAATACATGGATTAGGGGATTTGGGGATACGACAGTTAAATAGAATTTGGTGAGAAGATCAGCCATGATCTTATGGAATGGCGGAGCATGTTCGAGGAGCCGAATGGCTTACTCCTGCTACTAATTCGTAAGTTGTTATGTTCTTCTTATAGCGCTTTCCACATTTTCTAGGCGTCACAAAGCGCTTCACAAAATAAACTTGTTAATTGAAATGACTATGTTCTTGGTCAAAGCACAGCCGCCAATTGAGCACGGCAGTCTTCTCACACAGAGTCATGTTCTGAATTGACCAATTTTATTATTGTGTTTTTTTGGAAGGATTATTATGAGAGGTATGTGTGGAGTAAGGAAACGTGCCCAAGGTTTCGACTTGATCTGCCTGGATTCGAAACACAGGTCTCACGATTGTAAGACGAGTGTAGGGAAAATTCTTGAGTTCTAAATAAAAGACGTGGTTATGGGACACCTTGAAGACCATAAAAAGATTAGGCAGAGTCATCATCAACATGGCTTTCCAAAAGGGAAGTCATGCTTGACTAATCTTTTATAAATTTTTGAGGATGTGTCCAGCAGGTTGGATAAGGGGGAACCAGTACATGTCGTATATTTGGATTTTAGGAAGGCATTTGGCAAGGTGCCACACAAAAGGCTGTTACTCAAGATTAAGGCCGACGGGATTAATGGGAAAATGTTAACATGGATAGCAGAGCAGCTTTCGGGTAGAAAGCAGAGAGTAGCGATAAACGGATCATTCTCGAATTGGCAGGATGTAACTAGTGGAGTGCCACAAGGATCAATGCTTGGACCTCAAAGATCTAGATGAGAATATTGAATGTAACGTGTCTAATTTCGCGGATGACACCAAACTAGGTAGCAGAGTGAGTTCTGAGGATGATGCAAAAAGTGTGCAACAAGATATAGACAGGCTAGGGATGTGTGCATGTAGGTGGCAGGTGGAATTCAATGTTAGCAAGTGTCAAATTATTCACCTTGGTAGCAAGAATTAAAACAAATAATGATTTTCTAGAGGTGGAGAAGTTAGATAGTATTAGTATTCAAAAGAAAGGCATGTGAGTGTCCTTGTACACCAGTCCCTAAAGGTTAGTTTGCAGGTGCAGCAAGCAAGTTAGACGGCGAACGGCATGCTCGCGTTCATTGATAATGGTTTAAAGTATAAGAGTAGGAAAGTCTTGCAGAAACTATATAAGGGAATGGACAAACTGCACCAAGAGTATTGTGTGAAATTTTCGTATCCTTATTTAAAGAAGGATATACTTTCCTTAGAGGGGGTGCAGCGTAGATTCACTAGGTTATTTCCTCTGATGAGGGGACAGACTTATGACAATAGGTTGAATAAACTAGTGTTGTGTTCTCTAGAATACAAAAGAATTAGGGGGGATATTATTGAAACAGACAAGATTCCTAAAGGGCTAGATAAAGTAGGCACTGAGGGACTGTCTCCCCTGGTAGGAGAATCTATAACCAGGGGTCATAATCTTAAAATGAATGGTCAGCCTTTTAGAACAGAGTTGAGGAAACATTTCTTCACTCAGAGGGTAACGAATTGATTGAATTCACTACCCCAGAAGGTTGTAGATGCTCAGTCCGTGAACATTTGCAAGGCTGAGACTGATAGATTTTTGAAAACTAGAGGGATTAGGGGATATGGGGATAGGGCAGGTAATCAGAGTTAGCTGCGAAGATCAGCCATGGTCTCAATGAATGGCGGAGCAGACTCGAAGGGTCGATTGGCCTAATCCTGCTCCTCATTCTTATGTTCTTATGAGTGCTCGAACCGCTGAGCGACAGGACTCCAAGTTGCTATATCAAATGCACCGATTCATATTCAGAGGCATGGCAATTGGCGCATGTTAATAGTGTTAAAGCTTTATAGGCCGGGCGAGAATAAGAAATGGCCCTCTATTAATTGCAATTAATAAAACAGAATGAAAATTATTGCTTCCAACATATAGTGAATAGGTCATTCGTACACAATTTGCCACATATGTGTGCGAGTCCAGGATATCAGTTCAGGCCTCGAGATGGTAACGTGATGGACCAGAAAATATATTGAGAATCATTGTTTGAATCTAAAACTATCTTGCCGTTATGTTATATTTTGGCAATGTTTCTGCTAAGGTTACAATACAAACATCACGTTTTAGAATACACTTAATGACGACACTTAATGGAGATAAGGCATTGAGGTTCATGAAACTGAAAAATGAAGCACAAATATCGTTACCTTCATCGTATTTGTAAAGACATTTTACTTAGATGTTATCAGTCGTGCAAACCTTGAAACGTTGAGCAGAATTAATTTGCATTAACAGTTGACACTTGTGCTTTTAAAATGAGACGTTTACCGAATGAGATCAAAACCAAAAGCTTTATTAGGAACAACTCGGAAAAATTTGACAAACAACACATTTGGGAGAATAGTTTGAAATACTGTTAGACATTTAGTGGTTAATTATCCGTGGATAACCATCATATTTACGAATCACAAAGGTTTCACTGTGACAATGATTTTGAGTAGTTTTCCCCATTTTTCCTGTTGCCAATTTCATCAGTTATATTTGCAGATATACGTTAGTTATCTGACTCTTTGGTCAGGGGATACGATTGCACTGGCTGACATTAACCTTATATTGACGGTACTCTATCTGTGATTTCAGCATTCATTCAGAGGCAGTGGTTTGAAATCACGCAAACACGTGCACCAAGGCTAGGTTCCCAATGTTCCTAGATATATATCGGGTAGATTGGTACTGTTTGCATTGTTCAATGTATGACAGGTATAGTTTAAGTGACATTAAAACAAAACAGACTTGATTTGCTTCCGGAACGCCCGAGCGTTTGAGTAAAGATATGAGGCTGGTTTGAGGACAAAATGATCTAACTTTGTTCTCTATGATAGTTAACTGCGCACACATTTTCTGATTGACAGTGTCACGCGAGCATTACCGTGTTTGTCAAAAAACAGCCATTTGGACGTCCTTCATATTTAAGAGGGGCTAAGAACACAACATTTCTTGTTACTGTTGAGGGAGCTTTATTCTGTATCTATTCCAGACCTGGGAATATGAACGGACAGTGAAGCTGGAGCTGTTCTCTGTCTTGAAAATGGAATTTGGTGTATCGCTAATGAAATAATTTAATAATTGGTATAAAAGGAAATGTTATCGCCCTCTTAATCTCCTCTCTGAATTGAGTCTGGGTAACAGCGTAAATGAACGTGTTAGTACAGGAGCTTAAAAGCTGTAGCATTAAGCCAGTTTCCTGCATGAGATACCAAGGATCATCGATGCCTGAGAAATCATTTGACCCTGAAATTCTCCGGTATAAGAAAAATAAAAGATATGACATCCATAACACTATAAAATTGCCAGATATCGCAATCAGTAAAACAATGGCTTTCCTTCGGCTCTTCATCTCTGGGTCACTGTCTCTCTCACCTCTAGTCCTGTCCCCATCACTTTGTCCCCACAATCTCCTGCGGGCTCGACTTGCCACCAGGATGTGCCTGACAGTCAGGGCGTTGAGCAGCAAAATCCCGACGAATGGGAGAATCGGCGTTAAAATAAGGTCGAGGAGGTCATATAGTATCCATGGGACAAACGAGTAAAAACTGGCTTTATTTTCACATCCCCACGGTATACTGTTCACTATATACTTTGGTTCAGTGACAAAATACCAGGGAATGTTTTCCGCAACGAAGAACACACTCAGCCCGGCTATCACTGCAACAGCTGTTTTTTCGGTGCAATATTTAGTTTTCAGTTGTTGGCAGCAGATGGCGACATATCGATCAAAGGTGAAAGCCACAGTTAGCCAGACAGAGGTTGCCGATGCTGCACAACTCAGTGCGTCTAGCAGCGCGCAAACGTGAGTGATGTTCACGAAAGAATATGGGAAGTAGTAAGGAACAATGCTATAGAAAATCACTACAAAAATTACCACGATCACATCAGCCACTGACATGGCCAGCAGATAGTGAGAGACGCATTTGGAGAGACCGCACCTCCCTCGGGAAAGGATCACAATGGCCACCAGGTTAGCTACAGAGAGTGGGAGAGAGAGACAGAGAGAGAGAGAGAGGGAAATTACCAATTACCGGTATATTGATGCATTCCTGCAGTTGACTTTGTGGCAATAATCTTCCAACTGAAATTCAATTCCAGGGGCGGGGCTCGGTAAAGCATTCGGCAACTTTCCTCTTAACAATCCAAACGAAACAAAGCACTAAGAAATTGCTCAATTAAATCAACGACTGTTTGCGCAACAGGCTGCCGGGTTTGGCTCACAAACATACAGTAAATTGAATTTACAGTTTAATCTGAGAAGCACTGTGAGACATTTGGAGGACAATCAAATATCAAATATCAAATAAACTATAATTTTCATTCACAATAATGTGAAACTTGGAAATTCTGTTGGATAAACGATACTTCTCCTGCTTCTGTTCCCAATACGGAATGGCGTTGAATCAAGACCTGCCTCGCTGGCCATCACAATTCGTCCTGGAGATACACACACCCAGTTACAGTGAGAGGGAGAGAGAGACAAAGCGAGAGAATGGCAGATACACATAACAACAACAAGAAGATTTACAGCGTACTGCACGACGAACGCCGTCTGCAAGGGCATCCCATAAACGGATCCCGGGGCCGCGTACAGAGGAGGGGGAGTATGGTGACCGAAAGCGCGGTCGAAAACAAATTTCTTGGGCTGGGACCAAGAAATAGGAATGGAGGGACAAGTCGAGGGGATTAAAGGAGGGAGTTCCAGTGGCTCATGGCACGGCCGCCGATGGTGGAGCGGAGGATTCAGTAGACAAGTAGGAGGCCAGAACCGGTGGAGATGTGGAAACTGGTGTAATTTTTGTAGGGAGAGGAGGTCAAAGATTTAGGTGTTTAAAATGTAGAGGGATTTCAATACAAGCATGAGGATGTTGCAATCCATCCTCTCCGCTACAGGTTGCCAGTGCTGTCTGGCAACGACTGGGGTAATCGAGGAGCGGATTTTGGTGTGGGAGAGAATGCTGGCGGTGGAATACAGTATGAACTAGATTTAGTGAATGGTGGTGGAGGGGAGACCGGCGAGGAAGGCATCTGAATAGTGCAGCCGAGATGTGACAAAGGCATGGACCAGTGTTAAACATTGAGTTGGAGAGCGACAAATATATGGAAAAGGAAAGAAAGACAGACAGATACACAGAGAGGGACAACACAAAAAAAGAGGAGAGACGCATAGACACAAACCGATAAAGACACACATAGCCACACACTGACAAATGGGGAGTAACAAGGATACAATACGGCAAATAGATACACACGCATAGACAGCGCAAGAGTTTATCGCAGACTGAGAGAGAGGGGGAGAAAGAGAGAGAGAAACACAGTGATATAGAGAAAGGCACACAAAGACAGAAACACACAGGCGCTGATAGATTCTATCACAGTCAGAGAGAGAAACAGCTAACGCACACAGATACAGATAGAGAGGCACAGACAGAAATAGATACACATCGATATATAGATAGAAATACATAGGCACATAGAGCTAATTGCACAGAGATAGAGAAATGGAGAGGTATTCAGAGACATAGAGCGAGACGCATATAGAAAAACATACACACACTCAACCAAAGGGCGCGAGAGAGAGAAAGATGCGTAGACACGCAGAACACTAGCGATATACACACAGAGAAAGTGTTGCACAGGTACGAGTTACACAGAGCGAGAGGTTAGACACCGATCAAGTGGAAGATATACAGATAAATAGAGAGAAAGATGCAAACAAACAGAGATAATAATAATAAATC
Source organism: Hydrolagus colliei (assembly GCA_035084275.1). Classification (NCBI taxonomy): domain Eukaryota; kingdom Metazoa; phylum Chordata; class Chondrichthyes; order Chimaeriformes; family Chimaeridae; genus Hydrolagus; species Hydrolagus colliei. Next base: position 150,805 of record JAYJKW010000310.1, on the reverse strand, counting down.
TTGTTTTTGATATACCGCTTTTCGTGTCTTCCAGAAGTCTCAAATTGCTTCACAGAAAAAACTGAATAAAAGTGAATTGACTGTCTAATTGTGAGCGAAACGGAGCAAATCAGTGTCACACAAACAGTGATGGAATGAAATCAACATTTTTGTTAGGGATTATTATTAGGTGCATAGAGTAAGGAAGGTTTCTCCCTAACCTGCCAGGAATTGAACACAGATCTCTTGCTAGTAAGTCGTGTGCTCTAATCGCTGAGCTAGGGTACATTGGGATATACAGGGAATGGGGAAACACAGAGAACAGCAGAGACAGCGACAGACTCACAAAGGCAACGTTTATGATACTGCGAGAGATGGAAGCAGATCGGGAAAGACACACACACACACACACACACACACACTCGCTTAAGAAGAGACAGTTCCGCCTATATATCTGCAGACACACAGAGAGAGAGAGTGACACACAGTCAGAGACAGGGAGTTGCAGACAGAAGAGGAAGAAAGTCCGCGATACAGGCAGACATAAAGACACACACATGCAAACAGACTGACAGGTAAACACACAATGAGAGAAAGCTAAACACAGACACAGAGAGAAATACAAACCAACAGAGAGAGTCACATACACAGAAAAAGCAACAAACGATTTCTATAGCGGTGCATAGACAAAGATACACCATTAAACATGTACACAATGAGGAGAACAAGCGACATAGAGAGAGAGAGAGAGAGAGAGAGAGAGAGATGTACTCTAAGACAGCGTTGTAATTTTATCAAACCTGTTATGTAACTAAAATGCATTGATCCAACCACTGTGTGCATTTTATCTCCAATACTGCAACACTGCATATATAATAAAGCGGCAGCCGGAATTTTCTAATTAGGTTCGTATTCTAAATGCCGTTCTTACAACAATAAACATAATCGCCAGACAATTTATTTGATTGACAGTAGCCAGTAACTATCCGCACATAGAGCTGGAATCCACAACTTCCTGACTCAGAGGTACAGTGGTAAACTGAGTCGAGCTGGAATCCTTACTGCAGATTAAAAGATAAATTAAATTTGTTAAAACACTTGCCTGGAACACCAAACGCAGCAAGAATCGAGTAGTAAATATATTTTACCCTATGAATAATCGGAGTTGTCATCTTCAAATAGGAAAGTATTACGTCTTCTCTTGGCAGATGCAGCAGCTGGCGGCTGAAAGATGATTCTGGAAAGTCTCAAACGGATTCTTATATGAATCAAAAGGGAGCGCTTTGTTGAGCAATTTTACCACGGGGTCGTGGATGAATTTGAGCCGTGTGCAAAACAGTTACTCACCCTGTGTTATATTATTTACCTCAAGGACTGAAGTTTTTTTTTTGGGGGGGAGAGGGTGGGGACAGCCCATTGTTTCATCAATGCTGAATCCCATGCCTGTCATGTCCCATGCCTGTGAAGCTTGTAGCTCAATGGTTAGAGCAATCGCTTGCAAGCCTCAGACATGTTTTCGAATCCACGCAGGTCAGGATGAAACCTTCAGCACGTTTCCTGGCTCCGCGTGGCTAGAATAATCCCTCCCCCCAAAAAAACACAACAATAAAAATTAGTCTTGTCAACCCACGACTGTTCATGGGGGGGTCTTTGCTGTGCGCAATTAGCTGCCCCGTTTAGCCCACAAATATACAGTCCATTCCCTTTAGGGTATATTCTGTGAAGCGCTTTGAGATGTCCATAAGATGCCAAAAGCGCTGTAGCAAATGCAAGGTTTCTTAACACGATTATTTCCAGTTACCCACTTAAATCCCCAGTATGTAAATTATGGCAACGTTCGCTCCATAGGGTCAAGGTCCCAGATAAACTAATCTCAGATAGTGTGGAGAGAGGCATGGGAAGAACCAACTCTTTGAGACACCAGTGTGCGTCTCGGGGGACAAGGAGGAGGCCAGACCCAGAGGAGCGAAGGCAGCAGATGCTGGGTTGGTGGGGGAGAGGAGTTCAGAGAGATAGGGGGGTGCAGAGGAGTGGACGGATTTGAAAACAAGGGTGAGATACTTGAAGTCGATCCTCTCTGGGATAGGGAGCCATTGAAGTCTGGCAACGACTGGGGTAATGGGGGAGCGAAGCTTAGCGCGGGTGAGTATGTGGGCGGCAGAGATTTGGATAAGCTGGAATTTGCGGATTGTGATGGAGGGGACACCGGCGAGGAGGGGGTTGCAACAGTGTTATCCCCCAAAAGTAATCCCTCCATCCAATAACAACCAGATTCCCACCTCCTGCCAGGTAAACAGAGGCCGGCGTGTAACAAGAAGAATGCTGACATTTGGTACAGCACCGTTACCATCACACTGTATATTGACACACTGTGCCAGGGGGAAAATCGTGTTGTCTTCGGGGTAAATAATGCAGTTACACAGCAGCTGGAATGAAGTGGCCTCTGTGTGTGTTGCAGGAATGATGCCGCTGGACTGTCTGAGCAAAATGGCCAAGTTTGCTACAACGGTGAGTCCTGTGCCAATGATCCAGTGTAACATTTACACTGGGCATTCACGTTGGGAGGACGTGTGTTCCTTACCTGCTCAAGCGCCTGTTAAAGATCCTGCGGCTGTTTGCAAAGGCAATGTTCCTGTTTGCTGTTTGCCCCGAGGCCTGCCGTGCCCGTCTCCTTCACTGCAGCCCCCGCTCGTGGGAGGCGCATGCCGCGGTGCAGAGGGACACAGCCCCGGAAACTCCCAGAGCTGTGTTCAGGACCAGCCAAACACATCCAGTAAGTCAGGTTCGCACAACACACATACACACAACACACAATGCCAACAGACTCACGTACAAAACACGTGACACGCCCTGCACCATGTGTATCTCTGGGTAGGAAAGCTCTACTGTGCAGTGACAGTGTTAAATGATAGTGTAACGCGGGGTTTATTCGCAGGCAAATCACCAGCCACTCCACGAGGGGCTGCACTACACCATCCCACCCAGTGACCTCAAATCTACCTTCCCTCACGGCCTGCCACGGCGCTTCCAGCTACAGGTACAGCTACAATGTCCATTGCCTCTCTCGCTATCATGTGTGTGTGTGATGTGTGTCTCTATCTCTGGTGTGCGCGCGTTTGTGTGTCTCTGATTTAGGCTGTTAGTGAGGCAGGTATCTGATGCTGTGTGTATCCTATCTGTCTCTCTGTGACTATCCTCTCTTGTCTCTCGCTGTGTAAACGCTTCTCTGTTTTACCATACACACATTTCTCTGTCTCTCACTCCTGTATATGTGTGTGTGTGTCTCCCTATTTCACACTGTTGGTGTAGCGTGTATCTGATATAACGTCTCAGTGTGTGCTTGCTTCTCTCTGCTTCAGAAAGGAGTGAAGGAGGTATGTGATTCTCTCTGTTGTGTTGCAGGTGAGGACGTTTGGAAAGGCATGTTTGATGGTCAGGCAGCCATCCCTCGAGCTCATCAGTTAGCTGAAAGCTATGTTTCTTCGTACCCTGCCATCCGCTACCTCATCTGTATCCTTTTCACTTCCAAACTGCGTGCGATTCCCGGCAAAGCGTTTCCTTACTCCACACGTCTGATAATAATCCCTCAATAAACAAACCCGCTGGAACGCTGTGTAAGGTGGAATCCATCAATGTGGCTCAATGTCCCAGGTCCTTTCCTTGACCTCTCGGCTTTCAGATGGTGAGAGAGGCTGTGGGAAAACACTAACATTCTGCAACGCTGTTCATTACTGTTCCAAGCAGGACTGGCTTATTCTCCATGTCCCAGATGGTGAGTTGCAGCCAATGTTAATGGATTGGACTTGTGAAGTTGTCCAGAGGATGGCAGCAATGGGGAGAGGGTTTGGGCTGGTGGGCGCGAGGGCAGTCATTACTCTTGGTGTTTCAGAACATGATTGACAATGGGGGCATGTTGCTGTACATGGCCACCCACTGGTGCTATAAAGCTATGTGTGTCTCTGGTGGCATGAACAACAATGTCAGACAAGGAAGTTGACCAACGCTCCATCATTTTTCCAAGTTGATGAGATTTGCTGGCTGTATGTCTAAACTCTATAACTCTACACCAGCTAAAACCATATGGATTGATGGGGGACTCATGAGATTGCTACTGTGTGAGTAGCTGAGTAACAACAACAACAAATTTGATTTACATAGCGCCCTCCACACTGGACGGCGTCTCAGAGCGCTTCATAATAGTGGATCCCAGGACCGAGACAGGGACAGGGGTAGAAAGGTGACCAAAGGCGCTGTCGAAAGGAAGCTTATTCAGCTGGGACTAGGGTCCGGCGATATATCGATATATCGCTAAAACCCAGTATAATTTTCATATCAGCAAGCCGATATAGGCATTTCAAAATATCGTTAAACTGAAAATCTATATGTGGATGTAAAAAATCGGAATGCGTGCACACTGAAATGCAAGACCCAGAATGGGGGGGGTGAGACGGCTGCGGTGTGTGGGGGGGGGGGTGTGGGGGGTGACGGGAAGAGAGAGTCGGCGCGTGGCTGTGTGTGGGGGAGAGAGAGACGGCGGGGTGGGGTAGGGGGAGGGGGAAAGAGACGGCTGGGGGCTGGTGGGGAGGGAGAGAGACGGCTGGTGGGGGGGGGGAGAGATAGAGAGACATGGGGGGGGGGTAGGGGGAAAGAGACATCCGGAGGGGTGAGGGGAGAGGGGGGGAGGGAGAGAGATGGCGGGGGCGTGAGGGAGAGAGGGACGGCTGTGGGGGGGTGGGGGCGGGAGAGTGACGCCGGGGGATGGGGGGAGAGATGGGGTGGATGTGATAATATACAGATAGATAGAGATAGGGGATGTGAGACAGACACAGAGACACAGACAGACAAACACAGAGATGGAGAGAGTGAGAGACACAGAGAGATAAAGATATTTACCTCCTGAGTAGAAAGGCCCCGAATGCGCGAGCACCCCGCATGGGAAGTACGAAAATCCAAAAAATATCCATATTTCGTTATATCTCGATATGAGCCCATCGATATATCTAAATCGGAAATTTTCCATATCCACGGAACCTAGCTGGGACCTGAAACTGAGAAAAAACGGGGAAAGTGAAGGTAGTGAGGAAGGGAATTCCAGAGCCTCATTGCATAGTGGCTGAAGGCACGGCCACCACTTGGTGGATTCGGAGGATTCGTGAGACATGGAGGAGGCCAGACGCAGTGGAGCGACGTCAACGGGAGCTGATTTGAGGAGAGACAAGGTCAGAGAGGTATAGGGTTGCAGAGGAGTGGAGGGATTTGAAAACAAGGGTGAGGCTGAGTATGAGTAATTGTCTTGTATGACATGTGACAGCTTACATATGGGTGAAAAGCCATAAAGAGCTGCTCCAGTCCTCCTACAATCCAGCTCGATTTGACACCAGCCCATTGAGGCCTCCGTCTGGCTGAAGAATTTCAAGATTACAAACGAGCGCTTCTTAAAGGAGGTAATAACAAAATAGTTGTTTTTTCCAGTAGCCATGACCCTATGTGTCAGACCTCCAGCCCACAGTCCCTTGACTCCTTTTAGGCATGTTTTAGGACTCCGGCTTTGTGGGACGTCCTTCATATCCATTCTTATCGTTTTACAACAACTTCTAAATTAACAGGGAATTAAAACTTCTCCATCTTCAACGAGATTGAACATCTCGTTGAAGCAACTGAAGCAACATCTAATTCAAGTTTTGTCTGAACAGATAAAAACCCGGCAAAGATACATCTGGAGCAAGCGGGAGGCAACGGAGGAGGAGAGGCCGCTCGGTGAAGTGGTGGACCAGGTAACTGGGTGAGGGGTTTCACGCTGAATCATCAGAACCACATGGGGGGACAAGGTGTGGGGGGCTAGAAAAAGGTCTCCTTAGGTCTTCCCCCGCACCCCCCTCCCCCCAGCCCATGCTCAAGTCCTGACCCCTGACAGTCCAGAGCCTTGGAACGTCCGACCGACATGACAGGCGCTCTACAAATGTAATTTTCCTGTTGCTTGGCTCAGTCACTTAAGCTCTGGCCTCTGAGGTCAACGCTGGGTATTCTGAGCTCATACCCTAGGCTGATGCTGGTGGGAGAGAGAGCCTTATTGGGGGAGGCTCTGTCTTTTGGTTGATATGTTAAACCTCACTCCCTGTCAGAAGTTAAATGATCTCCCATGGCGCTGTCGGTAAAGAGAAGGATGTTTCTCTCTCTCTCTCCCTGTGTCCTGATTGACAATTCCCTAAGTAAATAGCTAATTCACTTCACAGCTGGTTGCTGCATTTGCTTATTTGAAAAAAAAAGTCCCCCTGATGACAGCAATTCCCTTGAAATCACTTTGAGATGTTTTCATGTTCTAAGCGTCAGATCAAGTGCATTCGTAGATGCCTTCACTGGTGCCAGGAGGGTGAAATCAGTGGGTTATTGTGTGTGTGTGTCTGTGTGTGTTGTGGTTGAGCTGACTTCTCGCTGAAGGGACTGACGAGGGTAAAGAGTGCGAGTGATGCAGTCGGAGTCCTGTTCAAGGAGCTGAAGGGACAGAGATCGCCAGACACCTACCGCCTCTGAATGCTCTCTGATGGCCTTACCCATCCTTCCCCAGTTTCAGGACACTGTCTTTTCACAGATTTTTCCACACGAGCTGACTCTGATGCGCTATTTGAAGAAGCTGGTGAACAATGACTGGGTGAGAGTCTGAGAGAGTAGCCTCTCCCTACTGCATCACACACTCCCTGCACTGATGCTCTGTGTGTGTACGTGAATGTGTGTGTGTGGTGTGTATGTACGCGTGTAGGTATGCATGTGTCCACATCATTTTGGCGCACTATGTGTCTGCCCATAAAATATACAGTCAAATCACTTTACAGTGTATCTTGTGAAGCGCTTTGAAAGTGATTAGGTGGTGCGTCAAATGTAAGGCTTATTATTCTATTCTAACCCGTGTGTTACCTGCTGCAGTGCGCTGGAGCTGTGGTGATGACACTGACCAAGACTGGGACATTGGGTTCCTTCCACGTGTCTCATCTACCCCACCATCTGCTTAGAAAGGTGAGCATTCAGTGCCCGGATTGACCGAAGCTCCTCCCAAACCTCCCTGATGGCCCAGCTACTCACTCGCAGAGGGAGGCCTAAGGGTTGTTGTTGCAAATCCAGTAGCTCTCACACATCGTTAATCGGTAATGCCATGGAGCCAGTCACTGGGCTACATCTCATCAGGTCCCTGTTCTTCATCTCTTGCCACAGTTCCATCCCTGCGCCCTACACTTTGGAACTCCATCCTGGAGACCCTCTGCATCGCCACCTCCATACCACAGTTCTTATGCCTCGTTCCCTCCATCCCACAATCCCTCTGCCTCGCTCCCTCCATCCCATAGTTCCTCTGCCTCGCCTCCTTCCATCCCATAGTTCCTCTGCCTCACCTCCCTCAAGACACATCTCAAGACCCTCCTCTTTGACTCTGACTTTCGTCACCCTCCCTGCTATCCGGTTTGGGAGCTTAAATTGATTTCAGGGTCTTGAGATGTCCTCCGTACACGAAACACACTGTGCGCATGTATTTTGTTTCTGTTGCATCTTCTGCTCATGACTGACACTGTTCCCCTCAATCTCTCTCCTTTCTCTCCCCGCAACACACTGTAACCTCTGCAGGAAGCCTTCGATACTTTGGACCCTTTTGTTCCAATCGAAGTTTGGAATTACAGTGACAAGGAGTTTGAAAGCTGCTATCAGTACTATGTGGAACGCATGTGGATCCAGCATGAGAAAGGTACGGAGGGAGGGATTAGTGTGGGGTTGGGGGACAAAGTTATTTACTCCTTGTCTCCTCTCTGGTTCTTTTGACACCAATTAGTAGTTTCCCCCCATTTACTTGATGCAAATCCTCTCTGAACTTTGAAAACCAGAATCAGAGAAGCCTTGTGTAATACTATTGTACAGTGCGGAGAGGTGGTATTGTTGGGATTCATTCCGCCTCCTCACAGACTAATTCTCTGACTGCCTTTCCTCGCGCCCACAGCTCACACACAGGAGGGGAAACAGGAGCTGCTTTTCTTGTGTAACTACAATCCAGGAATGATGGATCGAGTCTGCAGCTTCCCTTGAGCCCTGGTACAGAAGGAACCTGTCCATTTGCAACATCCTCTATTTCTCGCTTGTCGAGGGGAGTGATGGCTCAGGATGTGGCCGAGTTTGCCCAGCCGTCAGTCGCCATTCTGCTCCACCAGCCACAGAGGCCAACGCTGATCACTGACTGGCTCACCCAATCAGCAGCGACTGCCTGCCAGCCTGACATGAGATGTAATGTAACCTTGTGAAGTCTGGCCATGGCTGGGAGAGCCGTCTCTACCTTACAGACTGCAATGAACCAGTGCCTGATGCCTCAACGTCTCTTTCACACGTCTCTTTCACACTGGTCATGTTTCAAACCCTGAGCTGTTGCGTGGAGGATGCTATACAAGGGCAAGTGATTCTTGTCTCAACAATAACAAATGACATTTGTATCCTGCCTTTCATGTCAGGAGGATGTGTGCGGGTGTCAAGGTTGTAGTTTGTTTTAATGGAAACCATTCCAACCCTCATTTTCCGAATGAGTAAGAAAGGTAAATGAAAAATATGTATGTGTCAGAGTGAATATGAAAATGTTGTGAATGTTGATAAGACAGCAGTGAGTGTGAAAGATGTGACATAAGAAACAGAAAACAGACAGAAAGGATGTCCTTCCTTCCCTTTGTATATCCTGGTACTGGCCACTTACCTTTGCGGATTAAAACATATCAAAAACACTCAAGCGTGTAAAGAGGTTTGTTTCAGAGATCTGTCTTTTGACTTTTTCATGTCTGCCCCCCCACCCCCCCGCACCACCACTTCTGAATCCAACCTCAAATGAAGGCTCAAACCTTGACTGCCCAGCACTTTGGGAGGCCCTCCAGATGTGAAAGGTGCTGTGGAAATTCTGTTACACACATTGTCACTGTTGTGGAAACCTGGGCAGTGAGCACTAACTCCAACAACACAATGAGATTCCTAGAGTATCTATCATGTCGGGGGGGACACCTTATGTCTACACTTATGAGACAACATAATGAGACTACAATTTGAGACGCCAAAGACGACAAAGCATCAGCACCACTCATCCTACAGGTGTTTACCAACACACCTGGGTAAAGTTTAGTGACTGTGTGTTAGGACAAGATAGGGTAAAGTGTATTTACTTGGTGTTTGGTGTAAAGTGAAGTGACTGTGTGTTTGGCGGAGTGTAAAGGGTAGTGATTGTGTGTGTGGGTGGATGGTACAGTGTAGTAACTGTATGTTTGGAGTCAGAGTCATGGGGGAGAAAATGGAGACAGTTTGCCTGTACACCCACCAGCCCCCACACCCCCCACATGACCCGTGGAGGCAAGGAGTATTGTGTGTTGATCCGGAACCTTGCGTCGCCTCCTGCACTGAGCCACGCCCCCCCGCTGTTTGCACCGGGAGTTTTTTTTTAATGCAAAAAAAGGCGCCAAACTGTCAGCGCGCTAGGGGTGGGGGGGGGGGGCGGTTTGGGCCTGCGCGCGCAGCCAACGACTTTCCCGACCTTTCCCACGCGTTTTCGGCTTCAGTTTGGGCGCCAAATCGTGTCTGAGGTAAAGAGGCCTCAGACACGATTTGGCCTTATAATAATAATAATCCTGGACTTTGGCGTGTTTAACCCCCTTGAAGTGTAGTGACTGTGTGTTTCCGGGGAGGCTACAGTGTAGAGACTGTGTGTTTGGTGTCTCTCTCACTCTCACACACACACACAGTGGACAGGCTGATGCGAGAGGGATCAGGAATGACACCTTTAATAACCAGTCACTACAGTGTACACAATGTATAACATATCACACACTGTGTGGACAGTCACTGCCTCAGTCACTATCACACTATTACGTTCAGCCTAGTGACACTCACTGTCAGCCCAGCTCTGGATTCCCGCAGTGACCTCAGCTGTCTCTGTCCGTCTGAACTGAACTGATTCTCCCACAGCCTGAAACACATTAAACAGCAAATAACTATCTGATCACAATATAAACTGGAAACTCTTCACTCGCAGGTTAATCAATCAATAAATCCCCTCAGACTGTCTCCATCCCGATACCCAGCCCCGTTCTCTGTGTGTTTATCACATTAAACACTGACACAAACACTCACCAGATCCTCTCCAGGCTGGTGCAGGTCAGTGTGAGGCGGAGGAGAGCGGGGACAGAGGCGTCTGTGAAGGAGTTAGACCCCAGGCCCAGCTCCCTCAGTGAGCGGCTTGTACTGAGAGCGGAGACCAGATCATCAGTGCAGCCATCGGTCAGATTGTTCCTGTGCAGCCTGGAAATCAGAGACACAGAGACATGACAGGGATCAACAACAACAACAATATGACATGTGGGGAGGACATCCCGAGGCGCTGGACAGACAATGTTTTAGACTGCGATTGGGGGGAGTGGGGAGAGTAGACCGATGGCGGGTGGGGAGGGAGGGAGCCCGGGCAGAGAGGGAGGAAGGGAGGGAGCTGGGGGAGAGCAGGAGGATGGTGGGGCACGGGTGATGGAATGGGATAGAGGGAGCTGTGGGAGGGAAGAGGGAAGAGAGGGACATGCTGGGTGAGGGAGGGAGGGCGGGGGGGCAAGAAGGTGGGAACTGGGGAAGGGAGGGAGAGGAAGGGAGGAAGGGATTGAGGCAGAGATTGTGAGGGAGGGAGGGAGGGAGGAGGGAAGGAAGGTGGGAGCTGGGGAAGGGAGGGAGAGAATGGGAGAGAGCGAAGGAGGGAGGGAGGGAGGGAAGGGGAGGAGGGAGGGGAAGAGGTATGTGTGTGGGTTGGGGGTGTTACGTGTGTGTGTGGGGGGGTAGGTTTGTATGTGTGTGGAAGTGGTGTAGGCTTTTTTGTGTGTGGAGTCGGGTGCAGGCTCGTATGTGGGGAGGGGGGAGGGTATTTTTGTGTTTGTGGTTTTGTTAGGTTTGTGTGTGTGAGTGGGTGGTAGGTTTCTGTGTGGGGTGAGGCGTACGTTTGTGTTTGGGATGGTACGTTTGTGTGCGTAGGGTTACGTTTGTATGTGTGTGGGGGTAGATGTTTGTGTGTGGGGGGGTGGGTATGTTTATGTTTGTCGTTCGGAGTGTAGATATGCGTTTGCGGGAAGTACGTTTGTTTGTGTGATGGTGAGTTTGGTTTTGTGGGTGTGGTGGCGTTTGTGTGCGCGTTGTAGGTTTGTTTGTGTATTGGGAGATAGGATTTATGTATTTTCGGAGGGTAGGTTTGTGTGCGTGTGGCGGCTAGCCTTGTGTTTGTTGGTGGGTAGGTTTTTATGTGATTGTGGGATGGTAACGTTTGTGTGTGTAACGTATAGTTCTGAGAATGTGTTTGGTGGGATAGGTTTGTGTGTGTAGGGCTGAGTAGGTTTGTGTTGCTGGAGAGGTGAGTTTGGTACTATTCTGTGGTGGGTGTTTATCTTAATGTGGGGGGTGGAGGCTGGCGTATGTTTGCGTGTTTCTGTTGGGGGGGAATACATTTATTGATGTATGGGTTTAGATTTGTCTGTGGGTGTGGTAGGTTAGAAGTTCTGACTAAACTCTACAAAAGTTTGATTAAACCTCAGCTCGAGTTCTGTGTACAATTCTGCTCACCACACTTTTGAAAGGATGTTTAGGCATTGGAAAGACTGCAGAGGAGATTTAATAGGATGGTGCCAGGAATGAGGTATTTCAGCTATGAGGAAAGGCTAGATAGACTAGGTTTATTCTGATTGGAACAGGGAAGTTTGCGAGGAGATCTAATATAGGTTTTTAAGATCAGGACAGGAATCGACACCGTGAATAAGCAAAACGTGTATCCATTGGTAGACGTATCAGTGAATCTTGGTCACAGATTTAAAATAGTTTCAAAAAGAAGCAGAGGGCAGTTCAGGAGAAATTGCTTCACTCAGCGAGTTGTTTGAATCTGGAATGCATTGGCTGAAAAGATGTTGGAGGCTGATATGACAATAACTTTCAAAAGAGAGGCAGGAGGGACGGAGGGATGCATTATGAATAATAATAATAATAACGATAATGCTGGTTATCGATGCGTTCGTGTGGCCATCACACCTTCCAGCCGCCGCAAATCTCTTCATGGGACAGGCTGACTGTAAATTGTAGTGACTGAGCGTTTGGGGAAGGGGTGGAGGGTAAAGTCAACACACTTGACAGTTATCCTGCTCGTGAAGGGAGACGTGATGGGGTGTGAAGCGCTTAAAACGCCAGGATTAATATTATTAGTATTGTTATTACATTTGAAGCCTCGTTCAACTCAAGCGGTTTTGGGGGGGGAAATCAATCGGCGATTGGCTGCGCGTGCAGCTCCAACCGTCGCCTCCTAGCGGCCGGCCTCGTGCAGAAACCTTAGCGCCAATGCTCGCCGCTTGTTCTGTCGAACGGGCTCCGGAGTGAAAGGCAAAGTTTCAATGCAAACGTCGACGCGCGGGCACCGATCAATGCAAAATTCGCCGCATGTCCCGGGAGCTCGAACGCGTGGATGATTTCAGAGGAAATATCTCTTAAAAGACGCAGGCTGCAGGTTTTGCGCAAAATCCGCTGGAGTCGCGCGGGGAGCGGAGGGAGGTCGGACGGTGTCACCTGCGTGTAGACGGAGGCTGGAGTGTCACACGGAAGGGGAGTGGTGCGCTGATTCGTCGGGGTACAGGATTGATGCCACGTGACGGTGGTAGTATGCATATAAGGCGGCGTCGAGCGGGAGCCCGTCATAATGTTAGCGCTGCGGAGAGAATGGAATGAGGGGTCAGTGAGAGGGCAACATGGAAGGCCAGTGTGAGGGCAGCAGGGAAGGTCAGTATGAGGGCAACAGGGAAGGTCAGTATGAGGGCAACAGGGAAGGTCAGTGAGAGGGCAACATGGAAGGCCAGTGTGAGGGCAGCAGGGAAGGTCAGTATGAGGGCAACAGGGAAGGTCAGTGTGAGGGCAACAGGGAAGGTCAATGAGAGGGCAACATGGAAGGCCAGTGTGAGGGCAACAGGGAAGGTCAGTGAGAGGGCAACATGGAAGGCCAGTGTGAGGGCAGCAGGGAAGGTCAGTGTGAGGGCAACAGGGAAGGTCAGTGTGAGGGCAGCAGGGAAGGTCAGTGTGAGGGCAACAGGGAAGGTCAGTGTGAGGGCAGCAGGGAAGGTCAGTGTGAGGGCAGCAGGGAAGGTCAGTGTGAGGGCAGCAGGGAAGGTCAGTGTGAGGGCAGCAGGGAAGGTCAGTGTGAGGGCAGCAGGGAAGGTCAGTGTGAGGGCAAATGGGAAGGTCAGTGTGAGGGCAAATGGGATGATCAGTTTGCGGCCAATGGGGGGCCTCGGGGTGAGAAGGGGTTTGGACTCTATCTGTCTGTACCAGTGTAAAGTCCTTCCTCTCATCCACCCAGTGAGTGAGTGAGTGAGCGAGCGAGCGAATCTCTAGGTTTTTATTCTTTCTTATGGGGGGGATGTATCCACATAACGTTGTTTGGCAATGAATGGGGTAACGGGGGAGCGAAGTTTCGTGCATCTCAAAGGTTGCAAGTAGCAAATCCAGTACACCAATTGGTGTCTATTTTCTGATTAAAACCCTTGGTTCACACTGACTAGCTTGTGTTGTGGAAAGATTTAATTTGATTGTACATTTTTCTGCAAGTGCCTGTGGATTCTCTCTGTGGAATCCAGTGCTCTATGTGCAGTGAGACGTTTGCTATTGGACTGCTTGAAATAACTGTAAAAATAATAGTAGTACTTGCGTTTGTTATAGCGGCTTTTCATATTTTATCGATGTCACAAAGCGCTTCATAGTATGTACTGTAAAATGAAGTGACTGTATATTTTTGAACGATATGCAGCAGCTAGTTGCCCACAGCAGCGTCCCCACCATCATTGGTGACTTGAAATGCGCAGTTTTACATGACGCCAAATTGGAGCACGGGTTCGGAGAGTTTTATTTAATAACGTTTGTCGTCATCGTCAATCTCAAACGATGTAAAAGCTACATGACTCCAACATGACTTGGTTGCCATTCTCAAGTACACACTTGTGGACTGGATAAAATAAACGCAATAGCAACTAACACTGGCGATGCGGAAATAATTTTTCAATCAAACTGTCTCAATAATGATCATTTAATTAGAAAACGGGCATTTTAGAATCTTCTTGATCTCGTCTCTAAACTTGCTCTGAGTCAACACATAGATACAAGTGTTTGTACAAGAGCTCAGTAACTGAAACATGTATCCAGTTTGTTGGACGATATACGGAGCACTAATGTCTGCAGTTTTGTAGTTGTAGTTTGCAACTGACCATTTTGAAGAATGTACAACATTTGTCATCCACAAAAATACAAAACTGCCGGATATAGCGAAGAGCAAAATAATGGATTTTCTCCGTTTCTCCATCTCGGGATCATTCATGTTATTCCCACTGCTGTCACCCCGGATTCTCCTGCGGGCTCTGCTGGCCACTAAAATGTGTCTGACAGTCAGGGCATTGACAAAGATAATGAGAACGGATACTGTTAGAGGATTGATCACACGGATCAACGATTCGAAAGATTTCCAGTACGCTGAAGTGAAATAACTGGGTTTTTGAATGCAATACTTCGGTATTTTATCTTTGACAAGCGGAACAAAAACAAAATATATTGGAATGCATTGCACGCAGCTGAGCAAACACACTGCTGCAATAACCAAACTGGCCATTTTTACAGAGCAATATCTGTGCTTTATTTTCTGACAACAAATGGCGACATAGCGATCAAAGGTGAAGGCGACTGTTAGCCAAATGGAACATAGAGTGGCAGCGAACAGCAGCACGGTTCTCATGCTGCACACTGCGGTGTAGGACAAGAAGCTGAAGGGAAAATACATGTTGTTGATGCGATTCAGTATCACATCGTTGATAATAACCATTAGATCTGACACGGCCATGGAAACCATATAGAGAGTGACGACTTTGGAGAGGCCACACCTTCCCCGGGACAGGACTACAATTGCCAGCACATTAACTGAAACAAGAGAGAGAAAAAATTCTGACATTCAGCTCTGATTACCCAACACTGATAGCATTGATATCAATAACATAATAGCGGAAGAGAAAACGCTCCCGATTTAGTAAGTGAAAGACTCAATCCCCTAACCGATTCACCATGTTGTCTTGGACTCATTTCAGAACCTAAAATATAACAGCCTGATTGCTGAGCAGGTTTGCGTCAAACCATTCGAATCATGTTCATGAATGATAATTGCCACGTCACATTTAGATGCATAAATGTTGTGACAATTCATCAGAATTGTCACATTGTCACATTTGTACCTACTGCGAGCAGTAGGTACAAATGTATCCATACATTATATATTTAGATTTTGATTAATTGATATAATCTTCAGAAAACAATGTTTTTTCCCCCCATGGTTGCTGTATATGTGTCGGTCAACACTGAGCTACCGGACTCCGCAACTTTCAACGATAAGCACAAATACTATGAGCTGCACAGCTTTCTGTGAGGAAGCATTCTATACTTTCTCCGAGAATGACCTTTTAGCTATTATATTTGATGACTTAAGACAGCACATCATGGCCTCTGTCCTGAAAGGTTTAACACATTTAAAGCGTGACTATCTGCATGTAACACATCTCAGGCATCAAAATAATCCTGCGTTAATATAAAACAATTCGGGTAATTTCGTAACTTCCAATCAAAGGCGAGCAGGCCCACTGTAATTCAACAACATGCATTGACATCGTGCTCTTCAGGCTGGCGGCGTGACATGCACTAACAGAGTGGAGGCTGCGAAGGATATTCAGCCCAAAAATATTCAGACAATTAGCTTTGCTTTATATTATGTGAAGATCTTTGAGACATAATAATACTATTCCTTCGGGTAAGCATTTGGTATCAGTTTTTTTACCGTATTGAAGACTGTGTCACAAAGTGATTCCAATTCCCCTTTTCCAATGCCCTCCTCGCCGGACTTCCTTCCTCTACAATCCACAGAGTCAAGCTCATGCAGAACTCTGCCACACACATTCTCAACCGCACCAAACTTCGCTCCCCCATTGCTACAGTCGTTACCAGACTTCACTGGCTCGCTGTGCCAGAGAGGATCGACTTCAAAATACTCACACTTGTCTTCAAATCACTCCACTCCTCTGCACCCCCTACTGCTCTAACCTCCTCTCTCCTCAAAATAGCTCCCGTGCCTTCGTTCCACCGAGTCTGGACTCCTCCATGGCCACCAAGTCGTCCACTCCACCCTAGGTGGCCGTGCCGCCATGCCCGGAGGCTTTGTAATTCCTTTCCTCACTACCTTCGCCTCGCCCCTTTTTCTCAGCTTCAGATCCTACCAGTAGAACTTTCTCTTCGATAGCGCCTTTGTTCACATTGCTACCTCTGCCCTTCGTTCGTTCCAGGGAAGCGCTTTTGTGAAGCTCTCTGAGACGCCGTGCGAGGTGGAAGGCGCTATATAAATCGAAGGTGTTATTGTTGTTCATTCAGACAATATACTCAAAAGTGAATTGACAGTATATTTGTGGGCGAAATGCGACAGCCAGTAGCACACAGCTGTGTCCCCACAAAAAGTCCTGTACTCAAATGACCGATGTATTACAGATTTTTGGCGTATTATTGTTAGTAGTGTGTAGTAAGGAAACTTTTACAAGGTTACAACTTTGCTAAATTGGAAACACAGGTCTCATGTTTTCAAGACGAGCTAAACCACCGAGCTAAAGGACTCCACATCAAGAATACGTGAAAAGCTGTATATCAAATGCAAAGAATATTAAGATTATTAATATTATTATCATTTTTGAATATGGATAATTAATCTAGCGTGTTATGCGGGCTCTGCAACAGCTTACATTTACACAGCAAACAATGGGTATTGTTCCGGATCGCTTGATAATAGAGGAGCTTGACACTGAGTCACCAGGATGTGAATGTACACTTGATCGATAGGGAACGTATTCGGGTGGGACTTGAGTGAAGGGGCAAACCGGAGTGATTGAGTGAGAAACTATCAGAGACGCTGAGTGTACTGGCTGCAAGCTATGCTCAACAGAATGGATGGATGGCACAGGAAATCTAAGCGGGAGGCTGCAGCCAGACGACCATAGATAAAGGGTGAAACGGAATTGGTTCGCTAGGATTCAGGTTAAAATATGTGAGATGCCAGTGTATCTTATATCCTGATTGTTTGGCACACCAGGATCTCATTGATCTGATCAATCGCCAGAACACTATCTGAAGCCTTAGTTATCCAAAGGTACCATCTACTGCATTCATGCGACGTCCCCCCGACGTGAACGGAGCGATAGCAATGTAATTTTGTTGTTGCTGTAGTACTTGTTTAACATTTCCACACCAACTGTCCCTTCTGGATCAGCCTACATTCCCTCTGCAATACGACACGCACCATCCAAGAGCTTATTGAGCTGAAAATATATTTTCCTTCTCACGACAACTTGGGTCGCTGCATCCGCCAACTTTCCCTTTGGCAGAAGCTACACCAGGCTTCTGCACCTTCCATCCTACCGAATCGCCACGGCGGAAGTGCAGCGCCTAATGGCATGACCACGTTTGACGTATCTCGCTTCTCCTCTGCCATTGTTCAATCCTTTGTGCAAGCTTCAAATGTATATCTCAAAATTCACCTCACATATCGTACCTCCAAACTCTCCTCCAAATTACACATCTATAACTCTGATCAGAACACATTGAACCTCCACTACCGATACCCTCTTGATCTACATCTGCTAAAAACTTCTGCTTCCTTTTCTCCCTCAAACGCTGTCACCAAATCCACTGTCTGAGAAAAAATGACCGCCAATCAATTAACAATCGGGTTTTTACTTACTGCATATGTAAATATAGTTCGTGTGGAATAAGGAAACTGGCCGAATGTTTCGCACTGCTGGACATCGAATCATTGTTCTCTCGCTTACGAGCTGAGTGCTCTAGATACTTAGCGACTGGTTCTTCCAAGTAAAATATTTTTCAATAGTGGGGTCTTCTATCGGAATGGTTATGGCGCTCAGCTTGCAGACGAGACGATATGAGTACAAATCCTGAATGGAAAGCACCTTGAATAAATTTTCCAATTTAATTTGCCTCTGTCTTCCCAGAAGGAAGTAGGAATTAGATAACCTTTGAGCGCTTAGCGATGCCACAATGACATGGTAAGTTGCTGTATGATACGCAGCGATTACTAGCATTCCATTTTATGTGTATATTCATAATAAAGTACTTCATAAAATATTATTTTCTAAAACAACACCATTTATCTTGTGTATTGAAAAATCAACACTGCCTGGTTTCTCCATCGCGCAAAGTAATTTATTCCATACATTTACCATTCGGTCACTGTAACAGTGTTTCCGCAGATTATATTTGAATCAACACCCCGACGTTTAATCGCAGGATGTTACCCCTGCTCTTACGTTTTTGGTCATTTTACTAACCACCTTTACAGTTTGCCAACCTGCATCAGACCTTGCTTCAAACGTCCCAGCACAACAGATTATAGATCAACTGTATAATAATAATCCTTGCATTTGATATAACGCTTTTCACATCTTATCGACGTCCCATAGTGCTTCACCGAATGTACTGTGAACTGAATTGACTGTATATATTAGTGGGCGAGTTGCAGGGGCCATTTGTGCACAGCAGTGTCCCACAAACAGTTGTGGATTAAAATGACCAATTCTACTATCTTGGTATATTTTGGGCGGAGGAATTATTATCAGACGTGTGTAGTAAGAAATCTTGCCCAAGGTTTCGCCCTGACATGCCTGCCTGCGAACACAGGTCTCCCCAGCTTGGTCTCTTCAGCTTGCAAAACAAGTGGTCTAACCCTGAGCCACAGGCGCTCCAAAAGAGGTAACCATGTGGTTCTAGGCGTGTATCCACTCCGGCCCTTAAAGCATGAGAGAAAGATGATGAAAGAGACAAAGGGGGAAGGAATCTGATATATGTATGTATTACCAGGTACACCAATAACTGCGAGAATGGGATAGTAGATAGCTTCAATGTCAAAAATGTCTGGATTCCCCATCTTTGAGTGAGCAACGTGTGCCTATCTCTCTGAGTCACACGCTCTCAGACAATCATAAGGTACATGTAAACGGGTTACTATTTATAGAGAAGATACTTGGCTCTGGAGACACCTGGTAAAACATGTTATTGTCATTTTCATTAACCACGCTTGTTTGAACACAGCATCTAAAATAGTATCAAAGAATAAGCCTTCAGTTTAATATAGTAATTTCTCACTTCAACTTTGCACCATACAGTGCTTCTTTCGCACACTGTGCTGTGAAATTAATATTCTGTACATTTCGTGATCGAACTGCAACAGCATATCCATCACAGATGTCCCACTAAAAGTCGGCCATTGATTGACTAATTTATTATTACTCATTATTAATTAACCTTTCCTCCTTTATGCAATCCAATAATCAACTAACATTCGCTTGCTACTTACTGCTAGCTAAACAAATGCGTGAATTGTAAGGAAACTTGATGTAGAATCAAACCCAGTTCTCTGGCTTGTGAGAAGAGTGTTTCAAATATTGAGCTGTGGGATTCAATAAATTATTTTGAGAAGCATACAGAACATTTGCAGCTTGTACCACACGGGGATGACATAAAGCTGGAGAAAGAAAGGACAAGGTGGATGGATAAATAGAGGTTTTCCAGAGTTTCTATGTTCATTCGCTATCAGTGCGGCAACGTTGGTGGAAACTTGAGCTCGAGGCACTGCAGAAGGCCGGAGGCAGTCCAATACATAGAAATATAGAATAACGTCAGAGCATGCAGGTATTTGGAAACGAGAGTGAGGAGGTCTATTTGGAAAGTGAAGATTGCCTAGTTGAGTTGGCAATCAGGCAAATTGAGGACATGGAGGAAAACACAAAAACGTATGCACAAGAGTGGAGCCTCATCCCGTCCTTTAATATTGCAGAGCTTATCTGTAACTCAACTCTAATTAGCCACCCTCTCTATTATCCCTTAATAAACTCATAGCTATTCACTAATAGAAACACCAGGAATCTCCGGGAACACACAGCAGGTCAGCTAGCATCTGTAAGCAAAAGAAACCGAGTTAGCATTTCGGATACATGACATTATGTCAGAATTGTGGCAGGTAGGGAGCGAAAGGCTTTTGAGGAATCAAATAGGTGATGGGTATCAGGAAACCGAAGCCAATGGGGACAATTGGGTAGAGGACAGAAGATGTTTATTAGAGAGATGATTGTGATGAAAAAACGGCAGGTAATTGAGTGGAGGGTGGGTGGGTTGAAATATTAATTGAGTGAAGTACTGCTGAAAATGCAAAACAAAAATGGGGGACAAAATGCAACAGAATCAGATCAGGCAGATCAGAACTAGAAAATGTGTTTCTCCGAAATGGTTGATGTCATAGTGACCACAGAAGAGTGGGTGGGTATTAGTAAGCTACTATGGACTGAAATTGTTTAAATCAACATTTGAGGTGATAGGGCTGTACATATCTATCTATTCGAGTGTTGCAAATGTGAACAGCTTCAGCACCCACAGCATTTTCGGGCAGAAGATACCAAATCTCTGTTTAGTTTGGGTGCAAATCTACCTACCAATCTAATTCCAATGTTGCCTAGCTATAATTTTGAGATAGGTTTGCAAAGTCTCAGCCAGTTGACCACTCAGCACTCTACTCTCAATGGAACAGAGACGTATATCAAAAATTATCCCTATTCGCTCGGTGATTAATGTGTTGTGTATTGGATATCCCCACACCAGAGCCAGTATATCCTTCCTGAGGAACGATAACAATAACTGAGCTATAATATGTCGTGTCTATCAAACGCTCTTCTGTAGAGTTTAAACATAATTTTCACTCCTTTACATTCCGTTTTGCTTCAGTTGAAGGGCAACATGCCACCTATCATTTTAGTGCGTTCTCTAATTCTGAAACTGTTTGAGAGATTTCTGTACGTGGACATCCAAATTCCTCTGATCTTACACAGCTCATGGATTCGCAATAAGTTAAATATATTCTGTATTGCTATTTTAGGACACAAAGTGGATATGAGCTGATCTCCACATTAAATCATTTTTCCCACAGTTTCGCCCACTCAATTAATATATCTAATACACTTTGAATCTGTGTACTGTCCTCTATGATTCACCGTGGCGCCTGGGAAACACTGACAGTTGCAATTTTACCTCCGATTCACAGCACTATTGCTTTTGCTACTAAGTAGCTGTGAGGAAAGTCGTCCAATTTCTTTCAGGAACCCATATCGACGTCAAACATAGAAGTTCTCTTATCCACCATCATTATGGGTTCGTAGAATGTTAAAAGTTCCAAATTGAATAGTTACGCATGACACCCACATTTCACAAATCCATGTTGATCCTCTGTCGTTACGTTCTTGTTTGTCCAGATAGATGTGGCAGGGGAGAGACTACAGTAACTGAAGATAAGATAACAGATTAATTCTGTCGTCAAAGATTAAGTAAAGATTTCCGGTGCAGAACCATTCGTCAGAACTGAAAAACTGAATTGAGGTCTGACCAAGTTCCTGTAAGATTAGTCCAAATTGATAAACTGTTGACAATGAAGAATATTATGAAAAGGTCAACCAATCATTCAAATAAATCTTTCATCTATAGAGCTTCTTTCAAATCGATGTCCCAAGTCGCTCTATAGTTAGCTAGGCATAAGAGAATGGTGGGATGGGGGAAGGAATGGTCGGAGCAGGATGCTAAAGATCGACTGTATATTTCTGGGCGAAATGAGGCAGCCAAATTGCGAAAAGCAGTGACCGACAAACAGTAATGGATGTGGTGACAGGGGAAAACATGGGGGAATGATGGCAAGGCAAGGGGTCGGTAATGGGGGAAGGAGAGCAGGAAAGCCGACCGTACATTTGTCGGCGATATGAACTTTTGTTACTTATTCCAAGGTATTTGGAAAATCAACAGCAAGTAAGTGCATTCCAATTCCCATCAATGGTGTCAGGATTCATCACATAAACTAGCGGGATGGTAGATGTCGTGTACTGGGATAATAGATGGTGGAGGGCTGGAAGCACTGAGAAGCAGCCAAAGGAACAATTGAACGCTACTCTGTTGAGCAGTTATGTGAAGTTGGCAAGAGTGAAAATTAGTCTAGTGGAAAAGAGATCCAAAGATTGAGGTCTAAATGCCTGACGGTCTCATCGGCGATCCGGGAGGTGGACTTGGAGCAGACCATATTATGCTGAGTGAACATCGTCGATAGGTTGTTAAAGGCTGTCAGCCTTTTTCAAACTTTGCTTCTTCTTTGTAATGCCATATTGACTCTGCTTTTTCATGTTTTGGTCTGCCAAGTACCACTTATGTCATGATGGCGCAAATCTTGAATGGATATGGATATCCCGCGAGGACGGGATTGAACTCAGTCATATGTGGGATGGGGAGCCATTGGCAAGGACGTGGGATGATGTGGACACAGAGCTTTATGCTAAAAAAAAACGTATCAACTTCAGTCTTGAATATGTTCAAGGACTGAGCATATAAAGCCTTTTGTGAGAATCTCAGAAATTCACGGCCCTCTGACTGAAAAAGTGTTTCCTCAACTCTGCACAAGAAAGCCGACCCCTAATACTAAAACTATGACCCACGATTATTTTCTCCAACAGTCATGCCACTTAATAATCTTATAATTCTTAGATATTCCAGGGAATAGTGGTTTAGATTAGTCAACCTAACCTGATGCAACGTATTCAGAGAACTAGCGACGAGCTTCTGCGAATTAGTTCGAAACGAAATATACCTTGTAAATATTTTGTATATCATCTGTATCCGTAAGAAGGGTTTCTCCTACAAGCTGCACTATAAAATAACTTTGCATTATTGGTTGCGAAGCGAGTGGAGACGTCACGTTTACTTGCATTGAAATGCTCAATCAACATTTGATTCTCTATGTATTCCCAATCAGGGCAAATTTGTAGTGCACACCAAAAATATTAAAATGATTATGATGTTTAGTTTGTCCCTATTGTATTTTTTAATTCATATTTATAAAGGAAAGTACTAATAATAATGGAAAATATGAATTGTACAGGCGCTGTGCTGATCTTCAGTAAAGTTGGACGAATGACAGTGTATATCTTTGCTTTATTTGCTGGGAGATACCCTTTGTACGTACACCGATGATATGCGAAATATGTACAAGGTATAATTAATTACAAACACGCAGAAGCTCGTTTCCAGTTTTCTGAATATTTTGCATCAATGTTTTCTTCAGCAAGTCTACAGCAACAGCATCCCACTATACCCACATGGCCACAGAGAAACTGGCAACGGACAGTTCCAAGCTTGAAAATGTTTCAGTCAATCAATGTTTTATTTGTACACATTTATTTAAAACAAGCAAGGCGTGATGTGCGTTTATCCAATCTTCACCTTTCATTAGACTTTGCTCTGCACATTTCTGTCGTGAGTCGTTGAAGAAAATCCACTCACACACGTAATGTGCCAGGTTTGAAACTTTCTGGACAAATTTTTCCGTTACTTTCAGTAGAAAATCTAATAAATGTCTGCATGAAACCTCTCCAATAAGTAAGTTGACGTGGGAATTTTTTTTTAACCCAGTAACAGAAAGTATTTTACAAAACCAATTCATGTTGTACGAAGTATTAGTCTGGCAGAAAGGTTAATTGGCGTGTGTGTAGCATAGTTTCCTGAATTGTTTGGATTTTATTTTCATAATATTGATTTTGAAACTTTATTTTCTCTCAATTACTATTTAGTATCTGTGGTGTGAGGTGCAGGTGTATTGGGTTGGTTATACATTTCGTTATTTCATCAGTTAAGGAATCCTATAGCTTAGTGGTTAGAGCACTCGCCTTACAAGCGAATAGCTTAGTTTCGATTACAGGCAAGAAACATGACTGAAAATTCCAAAATTCTGATGTTTAGGCAGATTAAACTGATTCGAAATTAATTTGTCAGTTAGAAAATTTCCGGACATTATTAAAATCTTAGCACAATCTTCTCAAATGTTAAAACTGGGTAACATGTATGTGCCTTTGGAAAACAAATGAGGGAACATCACTTTCCGAAACTGACAAACGGTTGGATTGCAAGAATCTGATTAGAGTTTTACAGACAAAACAAATTTTACAGTCAGTCATTGATAAAAAATAATGTATCAACAACTTGTATTTGCTTAGCAGCATTCATGCAAATTGAAGCATTTACTGGAAAGTACAACATGATTTGAACTTCAGAAACACGGGCTGTGGAAGTAGAATAATCACATTCTACTATTCCTAATCACATGCTAATAACAGATCAGGACACTGCATCAATAAATTTACTTTGCAATAATCTGAACCATCCTTAGGTTTCCTCCAAAACAAACTCTCCACATCTGACTATTCACAAGTTCGCCTATGAGAAGGTAAGAGCATGAAAACAAAATTCTACCCGTGAGACTCCAGAAAAGGAATGAAAATTGTAGATCGAAGGTTCTAAAATTCACATCATAATTTGGCAATAGATACTGTCGAAGAGTCAATATTCCGAAGGTAGTTCTGGCCCTGAGTATCTATCTGAGATATGTTGCCAGTGGGTGTGGCGTTGGGGAGGCTGACCAACAGAAAAAATTAACCTGCGCTTTTATGTGAATAAAATTGATATTGAAGGGAGGAAGCTGCAGAGATTCTGCCTCGTTCTCTCCATCCCACAATCCCTCCACTTCGCTCCCTCCATCCCATAGTTCCTCTGCCTCGCCTCCCTCAAGACGCGTCTCAAGACCCTCCTCTTTGATTCTGACTTCGGTCACCTTCCCTGCCATCCGATTTGCGACCATACCCTGACTTCAGAGTCTTGAGATGTCCTCCGGACATGAAGCACACTATGCACGTGTATTTTGTTTCTGTTGCATCTTCTGCTCATGACTGACACTGTTCCCCTCTATCTCTCTCCTTTTTCTCCCCCCATCACACTTCTAACCTCTGCAGGAAGGCTTCGATACTTTGGACCCTTTTGTTCCAATCGAATTTGGCAATTACAGTGAGGAGTTTGAAAGCTGCTATCAGTACTATGTGGAACACAAGTGGATCCAGCATGAGAAATGTAAGGAGGGAGGGATTAGTGTGTGGTTGGGGAACAAAGCTATTTGCTCCTTGTCTTCTCTCTGGTACTTTTGACACAAGTCAGTACTTTCCCCCCATTTCCTTGATCCAAAGTCTCTCCGAACTTTGAAAACCACAATCAGAGAAGCCTTGTGTAATACTATTGTACAGTGCAGAGAGCTGGGATTGGTGGGATTCATTCCGCCGCCTCACAGATTGATTCTCTGACTACCTTTCCACGCGCCCACAGCTCACATGGAGGAGGGGAAACAGGAGCTGCTTTTCTTGTGTAACTACAATCCAGGAATGATGGATGGAGTCTGCAGCTTCCTCTGAACCCTGGAACAGAAGGAACCTGTCCATTTGCTACATTCTCTATTTCTCTCTTGTCGAGGGGAGTGATGGCCCAGCATGTGGCCGAGTTTGCCCGGCCATCAGTCGTCAATCTGCTCCACCAGCGACAGAGGCCAATGCTGATCACTGCCTGGCTCACCCAATCAGCAGCGACTGCCTGCCAGCCTGACATGAGATGTAATGTAACCTTGTGAAGTCTGGCCTTGGCTGGGAGAGCCGTCTCTACCTTACAGACTGCAATGAACCAGTGCCTGATGCCTCAACGTCTCTTTCACACGTCTCTCTCACACTGGTCATGTCTCAAGCCCTGAGCTGCTGCGTGGAGGACGCTATACAATTGCAAGTGGTTCTTGTCTCAACAATAACAAATGACATTTGTATTGTGCCTTTCATATCAGGAGGATGTGTGCGGGTATCAAGGCTGCAGTTTGTTTTAATGGAAACCTTTCCAACCCTCATTTTCCGAATGAGTAAGAAAGGTAAATGAAAAATATGTATGTGTCAGAGTTAATATGAAAATGTTGCGAATGTTGATAAGACAGCAGTGAGTGTGAAAGATGTGACAAACGAAAGAGAAAACGGACAGAAAGGATGTCCTTCCTTCCCTTGAATATCCTGGTACTGGCCACTTACCTTTGCGGATTAAAACATAGCAAAAACACTCAAGTGAGTAAAGAGGCTTGTTTAAGAGATCTGTCTCTTGACTTTTTCATGTCTGTCCCCCCGCCCCCCCACCCCACCGCACCAACCCTTCTGAATCCAACCTCAAATTAAGGCTCAAACCTTGACTGCCCAGCACTTTGGGAGGCCCTCCGGATGTGAAAGGTACTGTGGAAATGCTGTTACACACATCGTCCCTGTTGTGGAAACCTGGGCAGTGAGCACTAACTCCAACAACACAATGAGATTCCTAGAGTGCCTATCTCGTCAGGGGGGACATCTTATGTCTACACTAATGAAACAACATAATGAGACTACAATTTGAGACGACATAAGACGAC
Source organism: Hydrolagus colliei (assembly GCA_035084275.1). Taxonomy (NCBI): domain Eukaryota; kingdom Metazoa; phylum Chordata; class Chondrichthyes; order Chimaeriformes; family Chimaeridae; genus Hydrolagus; species Hydrolagus colliei. The sequence continues at coordinate 124,398 of JAYJKW010000310.1, read as the reverse complement.
AAAGCATCAGATATATTTGTGACTGCCACTCATCCTACAGGTGTTTACCAACACACCTGGGTAAAGTTTAGTGACTGTGTGTTTGGAGAGGAGAGGGTAAAGTGTATTTAGATTCATAGCTTCATAGAATTGTACGGCACAAAAGGAGGCCATTCGGCCCATCTAGTCTGTGCCGGCTCTTTGAAAAGAGCGATTCAATCCCACTGCCCTGCCCGCTCCCCATAGCCTAATAGACCTGTTCTCCCTAAATAAAGATCTAATTCCCTTTTAAAAGTTGTTATCGAATCAGTCTCCACCACCTTTTCAGGCAATGCATTCCAGATTCGAACAATTCACTGAGTGAACAAATTTCTCCTCAGCTCCCCTCTACTTCGCCATGAAACTATTTTAAATCTGTGACCACGAGTGGAAATAGTTTTTCTCTATTTGCCCTGTCGAAACCCCTCATGATCTTGTAAACCTCTATTAGGTCTCCCCTCAATCTTCTCTGCTCCAGAGAGATTAACCCTAGCCTATCTAGCCTCTCCTCATAGCTGAAGTCCCTCAATCCTGGCACCATCCTAGTAAATCTTCTCTGTACCCTTTCCAATGTCTTCACATCCTTTCTGTAGTGTGGTGACCAGAATTGAACACAGTATTCCAGCTGAGGCCTCACCAAAGTCTTATAGAGGTTAGTCAGCACTTCCTGACTTTTGTACTCTATACCCCTATTTATAAAGCCTAGTATCCCATCTGCCTTCTTAACAGCCTTGTCTACCTGTCCTGCCACCTTCATTGAGTCACTAACACAAATCCCCAGGGCTCTCTGTTCCTTCACACCATTTAAAATTGTACTATCTAGCCTATATTGCCTCCCTTCATTTCTTCTCCCAAAATGCATCACCTCACACTTATCTGCATTAAACTTCATCTGCCATGTGTCTGCCCACTTTACCAATTTGTCTATATCCTCTTGCAGATGGCTACTATCCTCCTCAATGTTTACTATTCTCGCTAACTTAGTGTCATCTGCAAACTTGGAAACTGTACTCCGTACACCCAAGTCCAGATCATTGATGTAGATTACAAACAGCAATGGTCCCAAACCTGATCCCTGTGGCACACCACTGCTCACTTCCCTCTGTGGAAACCATGTTAAACATCGGCAACCATATTAGCTGTTTCTTAGCTTCCCCTGGACATTGTTAGCTGTTTCTTAGTCTCCCTTAGAAATTCCAGAGGTCAATAGGGGTATCAGCAAACGTCAGTTGGATGACATAGTCCAGACCAAGAGGGGGGAAAGGCTTGTGCTTGAGTAAATTAGACATTCCCTGCTTGTTATTCTTTAGGTGATCAATTGCTTCAGTATATGCCTGATCATTAAAGACGATTTACTTCTTACTTTGAAAATAGTAATCTATCAATTAGCAACTTGTGGTTGTCTAGTTTTGTTTTAATAGATGCTGCCCTTTTTGCACCCCATGACTAATGTCAATAGAGTTCAACTCTCTTCCCACATTCACTTTTATTGATTATGTGGATTGCTGTAATTGGTTAACGGAACTTATACTAATGTCACGCGGTGTGCAAACGAATATGATATAAACTGTTGTATTTCTGTTAGTTCTTTAGAAGTACCAACTCGGGTATCTGACCTGTGAGGGTATTTCTCCTTTCGGCCGTTAGTATATTAAATGACTGTTTGTGCTTTACATGAATAACCTGATCTCTTTGTGAGTTATTCCACGACACCTCCAGCCTGAAAAACAGCCGCTCACTACAACTCTCTGCCTCGCAGCCAGTTGTGGATCCACGCTGCCACTGTCCCTTTTACGCCATGGGCCTTTAATTTCCTAATATGTCTCTCATGTGGCACTTTGTCAAATGCCTTTTGAAAGTCCATGTAAACTACATCAACTGCGCTACCATTATCCACCCATTCTGTTACCTCGTCAAAAAATTCTATCAGATTTGTAAGGCAAGATTTGCCTTTAACAAATCCATGTTGAATGTCCTTTATTAGCCTATATCTTTCTAAGTGAAGATCTACCTTGTCCCTGATTATGGACTCTAGAAGTTTGCCCACTACCGACGTTAGACTGACTGGTCTGTAGTTACCAGGCTTGTCCTTCTGCCCCTTTTTATACAAGGGAGTAACATTAGCTATCCTCCAGTCCTCTGGCACGACCCCTGTGTCCAAGGAAGATTGAAAGATCGTGGCCAGAGTCCCTGCTATTTGCTCCCGTGCCTCCCTTAGTAACCTAGGGTGCATCCCATCCGGACCAGGTGACTTATCCACCTTGAGCGACGTCAAACTTTTTAGAACTTCCTCTCTGGTTATAATTATTCTATCCATTTCTCCTACCCTCTCCTCCAATACTGTGGCATTGGCTGTATCCTTTTCTTTTGTGAAGACAGAGGCAAAGTACTCATTCAGTACATCAGCCATGCCCTCTGCCTCCACAATGAGATTTCCTCCTAGGTCCCTAATTGGCCCCACCCTATCCTTGACCAACCTTTTACACTTAATATGTTGGTAAAAAACCTTAGGGTTCCCCTTAATCTTACTCGCTAATTGTTTCTCATGCAGTCTCTTTGCCCCTCTAACTTCCTTTTTTAGTTTTATCTATTTACTTGGAGTTTGGTGTAAAGTGAAGTGACTGTGTGTTTGGGGGAGTGTAAATGGTAGTGATTGTGTGTGGGGGTGGATGGTACAGTGTAGTGACTGTATGTTTGGGGTCAGAGACATGGGGGAGAAGAGTCTGAGATAGAGACAGTGAGAAAGTAGGTCTATGATCAAGGTAGAGAAACAGAGTGAGAGAGAGTGAGAAAGAGTGGGGAAACAGGAAGCAGGTGATGTGGAGGTTTGAGGGGGAAGATGGGAGTGGATGGAGGGGGGGAGAGGAGATAATTGAACACTCCCCTCCCCCTCCCCCCCCATTGCCCTCATTCCGCCCCTTCTCCCCCTAACTCGTGACAAATCAGCCTCCTTTCTCTGCCGCCACGTGACCCGCCAGCTCCCTCTCCCCCCACGTGACCCGCCAGTCCGGTGTCTGTCTGTATAAAAAGATGACTTTCCAGCTGGTAATGAAACGCCACGTGACCCGCCTGTACACACACCAGCCCCCACACCCCCCACGTGACCCGCCTGTACACAAGGAGCGTTGTGTGCTGATCCGTACCCTTGCGTCGCCCCCCGCCCCGCGCTGTTTGTACCGGGAGTTTTTTTTTTAATGTAAAAAAAGGCGACAAACTGTCAGCGCACGGGGGGAGGGGGGGGGGGCGGCGGTTTGGGGCTGAGCGCGCAGCCAACGGCTTTCCCGAGCTTTCCCACGCGTTTGCGGCTATGGTTTTGGCGCCTAATCGTGTCTGAGGTAAAGAGGCCGCGGGTATAATAATAACAATAATAATAATAATCCCGGACTTTGGCGTGTTTAACCGCCTTGAAGTGTAGTGACTGTGTGTTTCCTGGGAGGCTAAAGTGTAGTGACTGTGTGTATGGTGTCTCTTTCTCTCTCACACAAACACACACAGTGGACAGGCTGATGGGAGAGGGATCAGGAATGACACCTTTCATAACCAGTCACTACAGTGTACAGAATGTAATACATATCACACACTGTGTGGAGAGTCACTGCCTCAGTCACTATCTCACTATCACTCTCAGCCCAGCTCTGGATTCATCCAGTGACGTCAGCTGTCTCTGTCCGTCTGAACTGAACTGATTCCCCTCCAGCCTGAAACACATTAAACAGCAAATAACCATCTGATCACAATATAAACTGGAAACTCTTCACTCGCAGGTTAATCCATCAATAAATCCCCTCAAACTGTCTCCATCCCGATACCCAGCCCCGTTCTCTGTGTTTTTATCACATTAAATACTGACACAAACACTCACCAGATCCTCTCCAGGCTGGTGCAGGTCAGTGTGAGGCGGAGGAGAGCGGGGACAGAGGCGTCTGTGAAGGAGTTAGCCTCCAGGTCCAGCCCCCTCAATGAACGGCTTGTACTGAGAGCGGAGACCAGTTGATCAGTGCAGCCATCGGTCAGACTGTTACTGTACAGCCTGGAGATAAGAGACACAGAGACATGACAGGGATCAACAACAACATGACATGTGTGGAGGACATCCCAAGGCGCTGGACAGACAGTGTGTCAGACCGTGATCGGAGTTGTGGAGGGAGGAGAGGAGTCCAATTGCGGGATTGGAGGTGGGGAGGGAGGGTGGGAGGGAGGAAGCGTGCTGGGGATGAGGGAGGGAGCTGGGGGAGAGAAAGAGGGAGGGCGGAGTTGGGGGAGAGCGGTAGGGAGGGGGAAAGCACGAGAGGAGTGATGTGGGGAAGAGAGGGAGTGAGGAAGGGAGGGAATAGAAGCGAGGGTGGGAAGGAGCGAGCTGGAGTAGCGAGGGAGCTGGGGGTGTGAGAGAGTGGGGGAGGGAGAGAGATGGAGAGGGAGGAATGGAGAGAGTGAGTGAGGGAGAGAATGAGGGAGGAGGGGGAGAGAGATTGAGGGAGGGGGAATGAGCTGGGTTAGGGGGAGAGAGAGAGCTGGAGCAGCGAGGGAGCAGCGAGATGGAGGTTGCTGGGGAGGGAGATAGCTGGGGAGTACAGAGTGAGGGAGCTAGGATGTGAGCTGGGGTAGGGAGAAAGTGGGAAACGATGGGAGAGAGCTGGGTGAGAGAGGCATGGAGAGATAGAATAGGAAGTAGTGAGGGAGCGAGTGAGCTGGGTTAGGGAGCGAGCTGGGGGAGGGAGTGAGTGAGTGAGGCAGGCAAGGAGTGAATGAGCAGGGGAGGGAGGAAATTAGAGACTGAGGGAGGGAGGAAATGAGAGACTGAGGGAGGGAGAAAGTGAGGGAGGAAGGTGGGGGCTGTGGAGGTTGGAAAGGAGACAGCGATGGAGGGAGAGAGTTAAGGAGGAAGGGGAGATGGCGTGGGAGGGAGCGGTAGTAATCTAGGGTAGAGAAGGAGGAGGTGGGGTAGATGGAGCGGGTGATCTGGGGGAGGGAGTAATGGCGAGGGATGGAGAAAGCTGGGGAGTGGGAGGGAGAGAGGGAGTTGCGGGAGGGAGTTGGCTGGGGGAGGTACGGTGGGAGGGAACTGGGAGAGCGTGGGTGCTGGGGAAGCGGGAGTGAGCTGGGGTAGTGAGGGGGCTGGGGAGGGAGGAAACTGTGGAGTGACAGTGAGGGAGGCAGGATGTGAGCGTGGGTAGGGAGAAACGGGGAGATGGAGGAGGGAAGCTGTGGGAAAGAGTGAGGTAGAGAGGGAGTGAGCTGTCGGAGAGTGAGGTCGAGAGGTAAATGGAGGGAGTGAAGGAGGGTGGAGCGAATGGGAAGGAGAGACCTGGGTGAAGGAGAGAGCTAGGGGAGGGAGGGAGGCAGCTGGGGCGGGGAGAGAGGTGGAGAGCTGGGGGAGCTGAGGAGGGAGCGAGGGAGCTGGAGCAGGAAGAGAGCTGGGGGTGGGAGGGAACTGTTGGAGCGAGGTAGGGAGGGATGAAGGGAGAGATGGAGGGAGGGAGGGATGGAGCTGTGGTAGGGAGGCAGCTGGGGGCGAGAGAGAATAAAGGAGGGAAGGAGGGAGAGAGGGAGGAAGAAAGAGAGGGAGGGAGCTAGGGAGGGAGGAAGTGACAACAGGAAGGAGGGAGGGAAAGGGAGCATGATGGCGGAAGGGTGAGTGGGACAGGTGGAAGTGAAGGCGTAAGATGGGCTAGGGAGGCAGGGAAAAAGGGATTTAGCTGGGAAAGGAGAGAGGGAGACTGGGAGGGAGCTGGAGAGGGATAAAGCGGGAAAGGGACAGGGAGGGAGGGAGGTGGGGGGAGGAAGAGAGTGACGGAGGGAGGGTGGGTCGGAGCTATGGAGGGAGAAGGAGGGTGGGAGAGAGTGACGGAATAAGGGTGAGTGAGGGAATGATGGAGAGACTGAGCTGGGGGAGGGAGGGAGCAGATTCATTGCTAATCCATGTTTATTGTGTGACCACTAAGATGGCTGATGGCCTCACACTGTCACACTGATTCCTGACACAATATTCATCTGATACCAACTGATCAGACAGTGTCAATAACACACTGAGATATCGGGGGAATTCACACTCGAGATATTATATTCTCACACAGTCTGTTACTTACCACAGTCTCTGTATTTTACACTCCAGGTTGCTCAGGGCCTCACACAGTGACTTCACTCCAGAATCTCCCAGATTATTGACCTCCAGCCTGGACACAGAGACAGAGACACAGTGAATATAGTGTAACAATACAATACACATTGACATCTATATACAGGAGCTGGGGTCAGGGCCAGACAACTGAACGTACACACACACACACATCGTTACTAAGTCCTGGTTGGTTCAGACAAACACTGACATTTAAATTGTATTCACGTAGTTTAAGGTCTTTGCAGGGCAAGGTTGAGAAGCCGAGAGAGAGTGAGGCAGAGAAAGAGCGAGGTTTCACTTGATGGGGTTATTTCAGTGTCTCTATCATTCTCTCTCCGTCTCTTTATTTGTTTTTGTACGTCTCCCGTCCCCTCTCTCCCCCCCTCTGTCTCTCCTTACTTCTCTCTCTCTCTCTCTCCCTCCCTCTGTCTCTCCTTACTTCTCTCTCTCTCCCTCCCTCTGTCTCTCCTTACTTCTCTCTCTCTCCCTCCCTCTGTCTCTCCTTACTTCTCTCTCTCTCTCTCTCCCTCCCTCCTGACTCTCTCAGCTTCTCTCTCGCTCTCTCTCTCTCTCTCAGTGCCTCTCTCACACACTCTGTCTCTCTTTCACTCTCTGGCTCTGTATCAGTTTATCTGTCTCTGTGTCTCTCTCTCTCTATTTCGCTCACATTCTCATTCTCAGTCTCGCTCTTTCTCTCAGTACCTCTCTGTCAGACTCTCTATCTCCCTCTCTCCATTAGACTCTCCTCACTTTATCAGTCTTTTTCTGTATCTCTGTCTCACTCAATATCTCTCTTTCTTTATGTAATCTCTGGTACGTTCTATCTCTCCGCCCTCTTGTTCACAGTCTCCCTCTCAGTCTCTCCCTCCTCCACGCTCTTGCAGTCTCTCTCTCTCTCTCTCTCTCTCGCTTTCTCTGTCTCATTCACCCACAATCTCTGGAGACACAGTCTGTTACTTACCCCTCTATATGTATTTTACACTCCTGTTTCCTCAGAGCCTCGCACAGTAGCTTCACCCCAGAATCTGCCAGTGTAATATGGCCCAGGTCCAGCTGTGTCAGTGAGCGGCTTGTACTGAGATTGGAGATGAGATCCTCGGCACAATCATCTGTCAGACTGTCAGTGTCCAGCCTGGAGATCAGAGACACAGAGACACGACAGGGATCAGAGTAAACACAGTGTGTATAACCCTCTGTATCTCACTACAGGCGTCTCCCAGGGAAGGAAGAGGCGTTGGAAGCCACAAGCGGATACAGAGATAGAAATGATCCTCAGACAGTCTGAGTCTCCAGTGAGGGGTTTTCCTTATACACAGATATAATATATCATGCAGTAATAATCCAGGCATTGACACAGCAACTTATCATATCTTCCAGGTGTCTCAAAGTGCTTCACAGGGAAAGTCTTAAGTTTACTGTAAGTTTTATGGCAGAATATTATAGTTTCAATGGATTATTACCCCTGGTAACGTGATCTGAGAATCCACTAACAACTGGGTTCCTACTGACTGCTGGTAAACAGATGCGTGTGGAGTAAGGAAACTTGGCTAAGATTTCACCCTGATCGGGAATCTAACGCAGATCTCTGGCTTGTGAGGCGAGGTCTCTAACCACTGAGCTGTAGCCCACTGAGTAGAGGCCTCTAGCTCAGTGGTTAGAGCATTCGTCTTGCAAGCTTGAGACTGTGTATGAATCCAAGCAAGTCAGGGCGAGACATTGGGCAAGTTTCCTTACTCCACACATCTGATAATAATCCTTCAAAATAACAAATCGGTGATTTTAATCCATGACTGTTTGTGGGACGCTGTTGTGCGCAATTCACTGCCACGTTTCACCCACAAATATACAGTCAATTTACTTTACAGTATATTCTGTGAAACGTTTTGTGACACAGTCTAGAAGTCCTGCAAAGCGCTGTATGATTTACAAGGATTATTAGTTATTATTACAGGACACAGGCTGCAGTGTGAGCTGACACACACTAACTCAGAACTAAAACTCCGTAATTTTATTTTGGAGCAGCTGTTTTGTCCATGTGTTGTTATTGTATAGATATTAAACATAAAGATCCTCAGCTCCCGATTGTTACACATGCAATAACAAAAGTTCCAGTAGTATAGCGCCCTCTACGCCGGACAGTGTCTCAGAACGATTCACAATAACACATCCCTGGGGCAAGACAGGGGTAGGGGGAGAGAGAGGGGGAAGTGGGAGCCAGGGGCAAGGGGAGAGAGAGACAGAGTGAATTGGGAGCCAGTGGCAGGGGGAGAGAGAGAGGGAGGGAGGCGCGAGACATGGCAGGGCGAAAGAGAGACGGAGATGCGAGACAGGGGCAGCGGGAGAAAGGTGACTAAAGGGGCGGTCGAATAGAAAGGTCTTTAGCTGGGAACTGAAACTGGGAATAGGGAGGGGGAGAGACGAATGGAGTGAGGGAGGGAGAGGGGGAGAGAGAGAGGGGGAGAGAGAGAGAGGAGGCGAGTGAGAGAGGAGGGGAAGAGGTGAAGGGAATGATGGAGGGCGTGGGGGAGAGAAAGAGGTAGATTTGAAAACCAGGGTGAGCATGTTAATATCGATCGTCATGCACACAAACAAACACACACACAAAACAGACTTATAGACAAACAAGCACAACGAAACACAGAAAGAAAGAGACACTCACAAAAAGAGAGACGCACATTTACATAGCGTTAACACACAATCACACAAATACAGGCAGAAACACAACCCATACACATACACACGCATACACACAAACATACGCAACAAACATACACAAAGATATATACACATAAACACCAAACATATAAATACACACCACATAGATGCATATGCATATACCAACACACAAACGCATGCACATATATACACAAAACAAGGACACACAAACACATACACTACACAGATGCACACCGACATCTGGCACATATGTACACAAACACCCATGACACACAATCATAGTCACACACAAAATACACTCAAAAAAAATACACACAACGCACAGACACACAAACATATTCAGATGCACAGATATATAATAACAACACACATGCATGTCTGCAAAGTACACATGTATACATATACATACACCACACATACATACACAGCGACACACACTAAACGCACACTCGCAAACATATCCACACTCCACACTGAGACACAAAAAGGTACACGCACTACAAACTCAAAAAACGAGACACAAAAAAAACACTCAAACACAGACCCTTCAAACGCAGCACTTACAAACACACATGAATACACAACAACAACAAAGTTACATTCATGTAGAAACTTTCACATCTTGAGGACATCCCAATGCGCTGGACATTCAATGTTTGAGACAAATGCACAACCCATACCCACACACACTCCCAACCTCACACATGCACAAACACCCATACCATATTCATAAACACAACAAACACACACCCAAATGTGTACACATCAAGCACACTACCCACGCACCTACAGGCACAAGCAAAGACCCAACCACACACGTGTACAAACAGACACATACAATCATAGACAGATATTTTGTAGGTCAGGGTATCAAGGGGTATGAGGACAAAGCAAGGAATTGGAATAGAAAGGCATAGTTCTGCTTCGGATAAGCCAGGATCTTATCAAATGACAGAACATGCTCGAAGGGCTCAATGGCCTACGCCTGTTCCTATGTACACACGATTAATATAAACACACAAATGCACCCGCCAAACATAACCAAGCACATGTGTACACACACCAAATACAAAAAAAAAGGAAAATTCACGCTCACTCAAACACAAGCGCACACTCACCTAAACCCAACCAGATAGACAGACAGACAAAATCAAATGGAGTCTGTCAGTCGCTGGCGACTCAGTCTGTTACTTACCCCAGTGTCTGTATTTTACACTCCGGGTTCCTCAGAGCCTCACACAGTGACTTCACTCCAGAATCTCCCAGATTATTGTCCCCCAGCCTGGACACAGAGACAGAGACACAGTGAATATAGTGTAACAATACAATACACATTGACATCTATATACAGGAGCTGGGGCCAGGGCCAGACACCTCAACGTACACACACACACATCGTTACTAAGTCCTGGTTGGTTCAGACAAACACTGACATTTATTTTAGAGTCACAGCAGGTCAGGTCTCAGAGCTTTACAGGGACCGGGTTAGAGGGTGGAGAGAGGGGGGATTTAACTGAAAGGTTTATCTCAGTCGCTCTCGCAGTCTCTCTCTTTCTCACAAGCTTTCAGTCTCACTCTCCTCTCTCTCTGTCTCCCTATTGTTAATCTCACTCTATCACAGTCGTTCTCTTTCTGTTTCACTCTCCCTGTGTTTCATCCATTCTCCGAATCTCTCTCCCTATCTACCCAGCTGTCTCTACCTCTCTCTGTCTATCGCTCTATCCATCTACCCTCTCTCCCTCTCACTATCTGTTCCTCTAACTTTACCATTACCTCCCATCTCTCTCAACATTTCTCCCTCTATCTCTCTCTATCTCACTCTCTCTCTCTCTATCCATGTCTCCCTCATGCACTCTCTCTCTGTCTCTCAAACTCAGCCTCTTTCACACACGCTAGCTCAGTCTCTCTCTCCATCTCTCTTTCTCTCATTCTGTCTGACTCCCTCTCACTCGCAGCCTCTGCTTCAGCGTTTCTCTCTCATATTCAATCTGCCACTCGATCCCAGTCTCACTCTGTTTCACTTTCATTATTTTTCTCATTCACTCTTCCAATCTCTCCCACACGCTATATCTCTGTCTCTCCATGCCTCGTGTTATCTCCCTCAGCCTCATTCTCATTCTATCAGTATCCCTCAGACTCTCACTCCCTTACTCACAGTCTCTTGCAGTCTCCCTGTCTCTCTCTCATTCTATCAGTCTTTCTCTTTCTCCATTTCGTAGTCTCTCTCTCTCTCACTTGATCATTCACTCTCCTCTTCTTTCTCTCTGCCTCTCACTTGATCATATTTGCTCCCTCTCTCGCTCTCTCATTCTATCCCTATCAGTCATTCGTTCCTCTGTCTTTGTCTCCTCTCCTTCGCGGATGCGAGAGGTCTGGGATAGGAGCTTTGTGATCATAGAAAAAGTTGGGAGTTACTCCGGCCTGTAGTGAGCTGTCTCTCATGTCCATCCCTTCACCGCAGCTGCTGTTCCTACTACATGTACACTTTCCTTGCTAATCCATGGTTAGTGTGTGATCACTGAGATGGGGAGCGAGGGAGTGAGCTGGGAGAGAGAGGGAGCTGGGGGAGGGAGGGAGGGAGTGAGCTGGGGAAGGGAGAGAGCAGATTTGTTGCTAATCCATCTTTAGTGTGTAATCACTGAGATGGCTGATGGCCTCACACTGTCACACTGATTTCTGACACAATATTCAGCTGATAACAACTGATCAGCCAGTGTCAATAACACACTGTGATATCGGGGGAAGTCACACTCGGGATATTATATTCTCACACAGTCTGTTACTTACACCAGTGTCTGTATTTTACACTCCGGGTTCCTCAGAGCCTCACACAGTGACTTCACTCCAGAATCTCCCAGTTTATTGCTCCCCAGCCTGGCCACAGAGACACAGTGAATATAGTGTAACAATACAATACACATTGACATCTATATACAGGAGCTGCGATCAGCGACAGACACCTGATGTTACACACAAATACACCGTTATTAAATCCTGGTTGGGTCAGACAAAAACTGACATTTACATTATAGTTACAGCAGGTCATGTCTCAGAGCTTTACTGGGAACGGGTTAGAGGGAGGAGAGAGGGGGGATTTAACTGAAAGATTTATCACAGTCGTTCTCGCAGTTTCTCTTTCTCACAATCTTTCAGTCTCACTCTCCTCTCTCTCTGTCTCCCTATTGTTAGTCTCACTCTATCACAGTCGTTCTCTTTCTGTTTCACTCTCCCTGTGTTTCATCCATTTACTGAATCTCCCTCCCTATCTACCCACCTGTCTCTACCTCTCTCTGTCTTTCGGTCTATCCAGCTATCCTCTCTCCCTCTCTCTATCAATTCCTCTAACTTTACTGTTACCTCCCATCTCTCTCAATATCTCTCCCTCTATCTCTCTCTGTCTTACTCCCTCTCTCTCTATCCATGTCTCTCTCATCCACTATCTCTCTCTCACTCTCTCACACGCAGTCTGTTTCACACACTCTAGCTCAGTCTCTCTCTTCATCTCTCTTTCTCTCATTTTCTCTGGCTCCCTCTCTCTCAAACCTCTGTTTCAGTGTCTCTCTCATACTCAATCTGTCACTCCATCCCAGTCTCACTCTGTTTCACTCTCATTCTCTTTCTTTGATTCACTCTTCCAATCTCTCCCACACGTTGTATCTCTGTCTGTCCCTGCCTGGGCGTCCCTCTCATCCTCACTCTCATTCTACCAGTATCCCTCAGACTCTCTCTCCAGCACTCACAGACTCTCGCAGTCTCCCTGTCTCTCTCCCCCCTCTGTTTCTTGATGTGAAGTCACACGTTTTCTCTCTCTTATTCTCTCTGAAAGTAAGTCTCTCTCTTTTGCTCTTTGTCAAGCTCTATCAATGTCTCTCTCCCTCTCCTTCGGTCTGCTTCTCGCAGTCACTGCTTTACCATTCTTTCTCTCATTGTATCAGTATTTCTCTTTCTCCATTTCGTAGTCTCTCTCTCTCCTCACTGGATCAATCACTCTCCCCTTCCTTCTCTCTGCCTTGCAGTTAATCATATTTGATCCCACTCTCGCTCTCTCATTCTCTGCCTGTCCGTCATTCGTTCCTCAGTCACTGTCTTCTCTCTTTTCCGTTTGCGAGAGGTCTGGGATAGAGCTTTGTGATCATATAAAACGTTGGGAGGATCTCCGGCCTGTAGCGAGCTGTCTCTCGTGTCCATCCCATCACCACAGCTGCTATTCCCACAACATGTACACATTCCTTGTGAATCCATGTTTGGTGTGTGATCACTGAGATGGGGAGGGAGGGAGGAGTGGAGGGAGGGAGGGAGGGAGGGAGTGAGCAGATTCCTTGCTAATCGTTGTTCAGTGTGTGATCACTGGGATGGCTGATGGCCTCACACTGTCACACTGATTCCTGACACAATATTCAGCTGATACCAACTGATCAGCCAGTGTCAGTAACACACTGATATATCGTGGGAATTAACACTCGGGATATTATATTCTCACACAGTCTGTTACTTACCCCAGTGTCTGTATTTTACACTCCGGGTTCCTCAGAGCCTCACACAGTGACTTCACTCCAGAATCTCCCAGATTATTGGCCCCCAGCCTGGACATAGAGACAGAGACACAGTGAATATAGTGTAACAATACAATACACATTGACATCTATATACAGGAGCTGGGGCCAGGGCCAGACACCTGAACGTACACACACACACATCGTTACTAAGTCCTGGGTGATCCATAAAACAGCTGATATTGTATGAGAGGCGTGTGGGGCTTCGGCTCAGAGTTTGACAGCGACAACAACAACAACAGCTTGCAGGTCTATAGCTCCCTCCACACAGCGCAGCCTCTGAGAGATTAACAGCGGCAGAGACTGACTGCGACCTGGTGTTGGGCAGGATTGGAGGCGGGGGGAGCAGGAGCCGTGTTCACTGATCAAGACAACGGTATTTCAATTGGGAATTGAACAGAGTGAGAGGGGGGGCAAGGAGGGGCAATTGAGGGAGTGACAGAGTTTGGAGACATAGCTCGACCTCAAGCTATGTCTATGGTGGGACAACAACAACAAAAAAAAAAACATTACACTTGTATAGCGCCTTTCACATCGGGAAGGAAGGAAGGATGGAAGGAAGGAAGGAAGGAATGAAGGAAGGAAGGAAGGAAGGAGCGAGGGAGGGAGGGAGGGAGCGGATTCCTTGCTAATCCATGTTCAGTGTGTGATCAGTGAGATGGCTGATGGCCTCACACTGTCACACTGATTCCTGACACAATATTCAGCTGATACCAACTGTCAGTCTGTTCCTGTTCAGCCTGGAGATCAGAGAAACAGAGACATGACAGGGATCAACAACAATATGACATGTGGGGAGGACATCCCAAGGCGCTGGACAGACAGTGTCTCAGAATGTGATGGGGAGAGAGTAGATCGATGGAGGGTGGGGAGGGAGGGAGCCCGGGCAGAGAGGTAGGAAGGGAGGGAGCTGGGGGAGAGACAGAAAGAGGGGAGAGAGGGAGGATGGTGGGGCAGGAAGTGATGGAATGGGATGGAGGGATGGAGGGACGGAGGTAGGGAACAGCGGAGGGCAGTAGGAGAGAGCTGTTGGGGAGAGGAGGAGGGAGGTAGCTGTTGTACTGAGGGAGCTGGGTGAGAGGGGACGGGTGGGGGAATAGCTGGTGAAGGGAGAGATCTCCGGGACGGAGAGAGTCGGCGGGAGAGGGGGAGAGAACTGGGGAGCGAGGGAGATTGGGAGGCAGGGAGCTATGTAGGTAGCTGGGGAGTGAGAGAGGGAGGGATCTGGGGGAAGGAGTCAGCGAGGGAGCTGGGAGAGAGTGGGAGGCACGGAGAGAAAGGAGGACGTGAGCAGGAGGGAGAAGGAGTGAGAGATAGAGTGAAGGAGGGAGCTTGGGGAGGAGGGAGCTGAGGAAGGAGGGGCGAGTGAGATTGGTGAGAGATGAGGGAAAGAATGGTAGTGAGTGGGGAAGGAAGTGAACTGGGGGAGAAATGAGGAAGGGAGCTGGAGAGGGATGAATTGGGAAAGAGATTGGGACGGAGAGAACTGGGGGTAGGGAGAGAGGGAGAGTGGGAGAGGGAGGGAGGGAGAGAGGGAGCGAGGGAGGGAGAGAGGGAGGGAGCGAGCTGGGCGAGGGAGAACTGGAGAGAGTGAGGGAGCGATTTAGGATATGGCGGAGGGAGGGGGGAAGGGATGGAGGGAGAGAGGGAGGGAGGGAGGGAGGGAGTGGGAGAGAGCGCTAGTCCATGGTCAGTGTGTGATCACTGAGATGGCTGATAGCCTCACACTGTCACACTGATTCCTGACACAATATTCAGCTGATACCAACTGATCAGCCAGTGTCAGTAACACACTATGAGATATTGGGGGAATTCACACTCGGGATATTATATTCTCACACAGACTGTTACTTACTCCAGTGTCTGTATTTTACACTCCGGGTTCCTCAGAGCCTCACACAGTGACTTCACTCCAGAATCTCCCAGATTATTGCCCCCCAGCCTGGACACAGAGACAGAGACACAGTGAATATAGTGTAACAATACAATACACATTGACATCTATATACAGGAGCTGGGGCCAGGGCCAGACACCTGAAGGTACACACACATACACATCGTTACTAAGTCCTGGTTGGTTCAGACAAACAGTGACATTGATATTATAGTTACAGCAAGTCAGGCCTCTCAGCTTTACATGGCCCGGGTTAGAATATTCATGAGATACAGCGAGTGAGAGAGAGAGAGAGAGCGAAAGAGAGTCAGCGAGGTCGTGAGTGACAAGGAGAGAGTGAAACCGGGAGCGTGAGATACAGCGAGAGAGAGGGAGTCAGAGAGAGACGTGGAAAGAGAGATTCAGAAAGAGATTGAGAGACAGCAAGAGAGAGGGAGAGTCAGAGAGACAGAGTGTCAGCGTGGAGTGAGAGACTGCAAGAGAGAGAGAAAGTCAGAGCGAGTGTGGAAGGCAGCGTGAGAGAGAGTCAGATAGAGAGAGACAGGGCGGGAGGTAGAGTCCGCAAGAGAGTGAACGTCAGCGAGTGAGAGACAGTGAGAGAGAGACAGCGAGACACAGAAGGACAGCGAGAAAGAGATGGAAAATCAATGAGAGAGAAAGTCAGCGAGAGTAAGAGACTCGGAAAAAGAGAGATAATGTAATTGAGAGAGTGAGAGACAGCGAGACAGTGTGAGAGAATCAGTGAGAGAGAAAGTAAAAGTGAGTCAGAGATAGAGAAAGTCAGAGAGATTCGGAGAGACACAGACAACAAGAGATGGAGGAATGAGTGAGAGACCGTGAGAGAGAGAATGTCAGTGAGAGAGAAAGTCACTGAGAGAGTCAGCGAGAGACAGTCAGCGAGAGATGCAGAGACATAGAGAGAGAGAGAGAGAGAGAGAGAAAATCAGTGAGAGAGAGAGACAGCGAGAGAGTCAGAGACAGCGAAAGAGAGAGAGAGAAAGTCAGTGAGAAAGAGTGTGTCAGAGAGAGAGTAAGACTGAGAGAGAGAGAGAGAGAGAGAGAGAGAGAGAGAGAGGGTCAGAGAGAGAGAGTCAGTGAGAGACAGAGGCAGCGAGCGATAGAGTGAGAGACGGCGAGATAGAGAGAGAGAGACTGTGAGAGAGAGACAACGAGAGAGTGAGTGAAAGTCACCGGGAGAGAATCACAGAGAATCACTCTCTCTCGCCCATTCAGCGAGAGAGAGTCTCATGGAGAGAGTTAGAGAGAGTGAGACAGCGAGAAAGAGATAAAATCAATGAGAGAGAGAGTTAGATAGAGAGTCAGTAAAAGAGAGAGAGTCAGAGAGAGAGAAAGTCAGGGAGAAAGAGGTTCGGTGAAAGCGAGAGAGACAGCGATGGAGAGAGTGACAGAGAGATAGAGAGAGTCAGTGAGAGAGTGAAAGAGAGGGAGAGAAAGTCAGAGAGAGAATGGGAGACAGCGAGAGAGAGACAACCGCAACACAATTACACGTGTGGTGCACCATTCACGTCAGGAGAATAGCCCAAGGCGCTGAACAGACAGATCGGGACACGAGCAAGTGAAAGGGGGCAGGGTAGAGAGAGCGGAGAGAGTTGGGAGAGGAGGGAAGGAGATGGGAAGGGAGGGAGATAGTGATGACGGGAGGGAGAGAGTTGGGAGTAGAAAAAGTTGGGAGGGGAGGTAGAGAGATGGGAGGGGAGGGAGAGAGTTGGGAGGGGCGGGTGAGAGGTCGGAGGAGTGAGAGAGTTTCGAGGGGAGATAGATGGGAGGGGAAGGAGGGAGTTGGGAGGGGAGGGAGAGAGTTAGGAGAGGAGGGAGAGAGATTGGATGGTGGCAGATCGTACGGTCGAAGAGGAGGTTCCTGAAACCGTCCTTGAAGGAAGCGAGGGAGGGAACGAGACGATGGGATTGTGGGATGGAGTTCCAGAGTATGGGGTCACTCTAGCTATCTCTCCCTGTCTATCTGTCCCTCTGTCCTTCTCTCTCTCCCTCCCTCTCACCCTGCTCCCCTCTCGCTCTCTGTCCCTGACTCTGCGCTTTCCCAGACAGGCCTCGGAACCTTCTCACAAGTCAAGGCTGTAACACTGATTTACAGCCAGAATGTGTTTAGGAATTGGTACCCAATCAATCCTTCGCTATATCAGATTATTGACACCCCACACTGACTGTCTGATAGTCCCCAGGTTTCTGACTCTGACCATCAATATGAACAAACCTGAGATGTTGGCACTTGTGCAGTGCGGGCCCCAGGCGCTGGATCTCTTCAGCTCCAATATTACAGTTGTAGAGATTGAGGTCCTTTACGGTGTCACAGAGCTGTAACACATGAGACAGCACAGCAAAGTCCAGGGGGTTCAATGTGAATCTAGTAAAATCCAGTATCTCCACAGCTCCCAGTGTGATCTGGGCCAGTCTGTTGTTCTGAGACTCAAACAGATAGTACATCATGTTCAGCAGGTTCCTCTTGCCATCTTTACTCCCTGACTGTTTAATCGCCTTCTCAACATTGACCTTCAGCCAGGAGATGGTTTCATGGACCGCTGGTTGAGTTAATGGCCCCAGGATCTGCTCCAGCTGCCGAGCTGTGTGTGGCCAGGACAGTCCCACAGCAAACCTCAGGAAGATCTCAAAGCGCCCGTCCTTCTCCTTGTGAACCTGGTCAAGCAGCTCAACCATGTTCCTGCGGACGGGAGTCAGGTACTGAGCCAGGGCAGCCACAAACTCCTGGATGGTGAGGTGGGGGAATGTGTAAACAACTCCTCTCCCACCATCATCCTTCTCCAGAATCTCCATCATAAACCCTGAGATGAAGGTTGAGGGTTCAAGCTGATGGCGGTAGAAATGTTCCTCATCAAACACAATGGTTCTGTTGCAGACGCCCTGATAAGCCATCTCCCCGGCTCTCCTCATCACCTCCCGAGGATCCTCACTGTGACGCGGATGGTTCTTCAGGATGTTGTAAATGTAGCTGGAGTAGAGCTGTGTAATGGTTTTGGGGGGAGGCTGTTTGCCGTCTGGATGGTTGAAGATTGGCTCCAATGTGGAAAAGAGGATCCAGCAGTAGGAAGGGTTGAAGCACATGGTGTACAGGATCTCATTCTCCTTCACATATCTCAGCACTTCAGATGCCATCTTCTCATCCGCAAAGTAGCGTCTGATGTAATCTTCCCTTCCTTCAGCGAAGAATCCCAGGATTTCAGCCCAGAGGTTGATATTGGTGTCAGATAAAGACTCCAGTGCAGTTGGCCGGCTGGTGATCAGCACTGAACAGCCTTTCAGGACTTCCTGCTTTACCAGAGAGCGCACAATGCCAGCCACGAGACACTGGCAGTCAGGCCCCGAGCAGCTGGTCTTAGGGGCTGGGTTTCTCCTTCTCTCTCTGAAACCAACCTTGTCCCTGAACTCAATCCTGTCCTTGAACTCGTCCAAACCGTCAAACACAAACAGCAAATGTTCTGGCTTCTCCCAGATCTTCTCCAGAACATCTTGAAGATAAGGATAAGATTCCAGGACCAGGGTTTTCAGGCTTGTTTCCCCTTTCATCCTGTTCAGATCCCGGAATTTGAAATGAAAGACAAAGTGGAACTGGGGATAGATCTCCCCTGTGGCCCAGCCACACAGAATGTTCTGAACCAGGGTGGTTTTCCCAATCCCTGCGATTCCGCTCAGGATGGTTGTCCCCAATGCAGATCTGAACAGCTGATCCGGTTGTATTTTCTCCAGCTGGTCCCTGACGTTCCTCCATTGCCATTCCTCGTGGTCTTTCCCTCTCGCCACCAGTTCATGCTCCACCAGCCTCCGATCGCGGGGAGAGGAAGTGACTATTAATTCCGTGTAGCGGTCAGACAGCAGGAATGTCTTGGTCTTCTCCCGCCCTCGCAGGGTGTTTACTGTCAGCTTCTCATTCTGGGAGCGGAGTGTGGCTTTGTGCTGTTTTTGAATGTCTTCACATTGAACAACAGAACAGATTAATTGACTGAGTTTCAATACAATAACCCAGTAAAAGTAGTGCATCCATTCATTTGGATACCGGCCCACTCATACACACATGCACTGATAATAAACCTTACATCTGATATAGCACCTTGTCATGTCTTCAAGTTGAATCAAAGTACTTCACAGGATACATGTGTAGTAACTGCATATTTTGTGGGGAAATTGCAGCAGCCAATTGCTCACAAAAGCGTCCCACCAACATTCATGGATTGAGTTGCCAAACATTTTTTTTTGTAGGTATTATTACTTCTGAAAACTGACCCGCCGATCAACTGACAGGTCGCTACTCACTACTGGTAAACAGAGTGGCGTGGAGCAAAGAATCTGATCATCCCAGGAGAAACATGCATGATTAAAAACAAAATGTTTTCATATTTAATATTATTTTGATGTTGTTGCTCTAGAACACTTTGTCAATAGATACACTTACGTCTCAATTCTTCCGGCACCTTCACTTCACACCAGGTTCGAAATATCTCAATGAGAAGATCTTTGCCTGAAGAAGTTTAACAACAGTTAACTGTGCAACAAGATTAACAGAGAAAGTCCACATTTTTGGTTTGTTAGTTAATGTCATTACGGAATACTTTCCACTTTAATCTCTAGCAGGAAGACACCAAACTCTAACCCTGTCTTTACACTCGAGTACAGTACTGTGTGTTAACCAATTCCCTGTCAGACAGCAAGTTTAAGATGAGCTCTAACTGCCTCTAGTTGAATGTCAACATGACATAGCTTTCCGGAATTGGCTCCTGTCAGCGCCTCCTGTATTTACCAGCTGGAAGCAAACTCCGCATTATGGAGGCAGTGACGAGACTCTGTGTTTGATTTCACATCCAGGGTGTAATCTCCCACTTTTATGAAAGCCCTCCTCAGCAGTCTCCCAGCTCCTCTGTCCACAACATCCAGTTACTGCAATACCGTTCCGTCCACATACTAACTCACTCTAAACTCTATTCCTAGCCAGACTCCTTCGGCTCCCTGTCAAGAAACAGTTCGATTACAAGATCTTTACATTCGTCTTCAAATCCATTTACACACCTGGCACTTCCCTACCTCTCCCATATGTATAATACCCATCCCACTATCCGCTGCCTTGGCTCAATAGGATCTGGCCTCCTGCAACTCGTATTGATGGCCATACTGTCAAACATTCTGCCCCAAATCTCTGAAACTCTCTTCCTCTCTCCCGCCATCTTGTCCCTTCCTTCCTCATATTTAGGTCATGCTGATGGGGGTTTCCTAGACAGATATCCCTCTCTGACATACCACCACCTAACAAACCTTATTCGTGTCAGTGTCATTACATTTCCTGACTCACTCCCTTACTTTGCTGCCACTACCTGCCTCTGATGCATGTTGTTTATCAGCCTTTTATCCACACGACCGCAGGCCTGATTGACGATGACCACGTCTGGTAGAATCTCGAGTTGTACCCTGGGGATTAACCCCACGCTTTCACCCCACAATCCAGCTACCAGTGACATGAAAAGCTTCCCGTATTGATGTTGTGATGTACCATTTTCCTGGATCTCTCCCAGGATTCTCTTCAGCTGTGCATTATTGTCCTGCATTATTTCAACAGCTTCCCATGTGGCTCTCTGCACCCGGGCGCTGGCTCCATTCACGATACCCAGCACGTATCTCGATGCTTCCTGTGTCTGATTCCTGGTCACCAGCTGTCTGATGTGCTTTAATCAGAAAAGAAAGTGCTAAATTGCATCAAAGCTGCTATGAGACAAATGGCTTTATCTGGTCGCTTGGGTTTGGAGTTGGAACCCTGTCAACGTGCCCCAATTTTTAAATACTGTTTAGTCCCTCATCAAAAAGCAAGTAACTTACACTTCAGTAGCACCTTTCACGTCAGGATAGTAATAGTATAATAATAAATAGGTTATTTTAAATCGACGACTGTCATGGTTATTGGTGCGTATTGCCAGACGCAAGCGTGTTTCCTGTGTTTGTCCACAAAACACACAGGGGCTGCATGTGTTGTGTTGTGAGTATGCTGTGAACGATAATGTGACATTCCCCCAGCATGGAAGGCACAATTGAATCCATAGTTGTTGCTGTGCATTGCCAGAAATGAATGGCCCCATAAATTGTAGTGGAGGCCGATTTGAGGTAGACATTTTCTTGGGGCGGACGAAATAAGCACTCTGAGATGCCATCCGGCGTGGAGGGCGCTATATAGATCGAAGTTGTTGTTCTTGTTTGCGAGGTTATGGGAGAGAGCTGGGGAGTTGCAATAAATGGTTCTTTTTAAAGAGCCAGCAAAGATTCGATGGGACGAACAGCCTCCTTTTGTCAATTGTATTTATGCTATTTCATTTTCTTAATACTTTACAGTTATTCTGTATATAACTATAGAATGTATCCAACCAATAATCATTTAATAACATGGGTTTGATTTAGTATGTACGTTAACAGGGGTTAAACTGATCTTTGCTAGAACGATTTTAGTCAGCTTTTGATCAACATTCCATATATTGCTTGGGAAGATGTTCACAACAGTGACGTGATGCACAACCAAGTACTTCAGCACAGTTGTGAGTATAATAGACTGATAAAGAATTGACTACAGCCCCAGACACTGACCTAACTCAAGGCTGACAAACATGCATGCTGGAGAAAGCTGAAAAAATAAAAGTTGCCCATCTGTCTTTCACGCTATCACTTCCTTTATTCCCTCTGACAATGGGATGCAGATTGACAATCGCAGACAATAAAAATGTAACTATGACATTGAGTGAAACGTAGAGTATCAGTGGGTAATATGGATTTCACTTTATCTATGGTCTCCACTGGAGCTTGTGTGACTTGCTTAATAAGCAACGTTTTGGGTTATAAACATGCTGGTAATCTTCAAAATAATCGCTTACATATCACCACAGCTCAATTACATGGATACCTCAGTTACACCAATGACAATTCTTCCATTTGATATTGCCACTGACCAACTCATTGAAACACCGAAACGTACTTCACACCAATTATTGTAAAATGTATATAACGGATGTGTTCATTGTATAACTTGTCAGAAAATCTCACTAACTATCAATTTAGACAATTCATGTTTGTGTCACGTATGGGCTCATAGTGAAGTGTACACTTATGCCACAGGAATGTGCGTTTCCATGATCAACGTAACGGCCTGTGCCGTCTGATCTATCACCAAGAACAAGTTCATTCTTAAGTTGCTCAACTTACCCCATACTGGCTGCCTTTCAGATTTTTCTCCAGCACCGATGCCAAGTCCATCACCTGATCAACCATCACCTCCTCTAGTCTCTGCCGGTAAAACCAGGTCACCATGTGTATCTCAGAGTCGCTGTAACTCGCCAGAATTCGTCCGATTATTGATTTGTTGTGACCTGACAATATATAAGGTGCAGGAGGACAGTGAGAGCCTTGACAATCATTGCAACATTGGAAAAGGGAGGAGTCTGTGGGGAAGGAGGACTGAATGCAAACCAAAGCACCAGAGAGCAAGTGGGAGATGAGCAGAATAGCAATGCTTTAGTTACAGTGGAGTGGAGAACTAAGGGGATTGAGTGGATCCATTGCAGCCGAGAATGAGTCCAGGAGGGTGTGTTGCCTTCCCAACACTATATTGAGGAGAAGCAGTTTCGGGAGGAGAACAACCAACAACAACAATATTACACGGAATTTCACATTACGAGGACGTCCCAAGGCGCTGAAGCACCTAGATTGAAAACCTCTGTTCATACTCACTGGTTCCTGCAGCTCTTGTGGTTCCTTCCATTGTGCCTCCTGTTGGCTGGTTACCGCCAACTGTAGCGACCTTGCTGGATGATCTATTTCCTGTCTCACAGCTCTTGCAGTGTGAACAACTGAGCTGCGGTGTTGAGGTGCGTTGTAGAATTCCTGTAACAGAGATCAGTGTTAAATGGAACCAATTACAGATTGTTCAGGTTGTGACACTGATCTGCTCTCTCTTCCTGTCTTGTGGCCACAGAAGCTCTTGGATTTTTTGATGATTTATCCATGGCTTCTGGGGCTCAGAACAACAGGCCTTGTGCCTGGGAGGCCAGAGAGCTACCAAATGATCCAAGCGACACACTATAGCTGTAAAGAGCACATTTAGGACAGACCCGAGCAGGGAATCAACACCTGTCATAGGGAACCATTAGGAGAGGAGCAGAATAGCAATGCTGCATTTATAGCGGCTGGGATAATTAAGGGGATGGAGATGAGAATATGTGAAAGAGATATGAATATCGGGAGAAAGATTGGTAGAGACCAGGAGCACTTTTATTGATACGCAAAGCAGTTGCGATCTGGAATGTGTTGGCGGGATCGGTGGTCAAGACAGAACAGATAATGGTTTTCCTAAGATAAATAGATAAATATCAAAACACTTCATAACAATAAACAACAACAACCACAAAATAATAAAACGCCTCGAATGGAGGCAAAGTGCATGGCTGAGGTACCGATAGATGAGAATGACTTGGGAATAAAGAGACAAATAGTCAATTTTGGTGATGAACAAGCAACTTGGGAAGCTGGCAAACAGCGTGGAAGATGGTAGCAGACTGCAGCGGGATATAGACAGACTGGTGAAATGGGCACGCACACACAGAGACACATATACACACACACACACACACATACACACACATGCACTCACATACACACACATGCGGCAGATGTAGGAGAAGTGTGAAGTGATGCCTTTAGTGTGATAGGATGAGTAGAGACAACATACAATGAATGGTACACTTTTAAAGGAGGATCAGGTGCAGAGAGAGCTGTGGGTTCACATGCACAGGTGGATAAGAGGTGAGCAGGTCACAGACAATGTTTCCTCACTGTGTTTCAAGGATACATCCCAATCAATGTGTCCCCATCCTGTGTGTTGCCCACACTCCCCATGAAGAGGAGCTCGGCTGACAGGAGATCACACAAGACTTACCTTATAACTGTGATCGGCAAACGGGGAGTAGAACCCTGAGGTGGGGAAGCTTTGGTCTGTTCGCCAAGGTGGGGGGAGCGCAGAGACGCCCCTTTCCTCCCCGCTCACACCACCGTCACTAGGGGGCACTGATGTCACCTCCTGTAACATGATAACAATAAATCGTAGTTTATTTTGTTATATTGAAGGAAATTGCTGTTTGACATTGGCGTAAATATACATTCTGTCTATGAATAAATAGACGTTGTACATCTTAAACTAAAAGCTGATTATGAGGTGTGGCTGGTTTAATGCTGTAGGTGACACACAGAGCCCAGGACAGACAGAGCACACAGTGTGAGGGGCATTGCTTTCCGCACAATGTGTGAGGTTATATTAATTGCAAGTTGTTGTTATGCCTGTGACCTCCTCAATTCCCAAACACGCGGCCATTCCCTTTATAATGTAAGATTCTGCTCAAGTGAAAGAAGACCAAGATTCCATCGTCCTGGCAGTCGTTTGACACGACATGTCTCAAACTTTGCACTGAATACTGGGATCGTGTTTAGTAGAAATCTCCAGAATCTGTTCTTGAAATAAATGACACTTTCTGCTTCCAGTGCCCCCCCCCCACCACCGCCACCACCCCACCCGCCCCGCGCACATACAGAGTGGGGGTCACTGTCGTCAGTGCTCCATAGTTGGTCACAGTGAAAAGTCAGGGCGTTTTCAGTCAACAAATAAAGTCCAGGCTTGTTGATCTTCTCATTCTTTGTACAGAAAGTCGGATAACCACGCACTGGGATAATTCACCACATGGCAATTTTACACAGCTAAAATATACCATAAAAAAAAGCAACAGCTCAAACTGGGCTGGTTTGTTTGACTGACAATCAGACGCTTGAGAGTATATTCGTGGAAATCCTGTTACTTTTACAGTAGAGCCTCGTTTGGTTTGTTTTCACTTGTGTTCCGCAGTCAGAGTGTTACCCAACCAGCCCAGACCTGCATTGTACATGTTTATTAACAGAGAAACAACAAAGTTTCCGAACAACACACCAATGCCTCGCTGAGCACTTGTGAGAATGTGCATCCAGTCACTGACTGGAACATAGAGAGACTCACAGACACATAGTGAGCAACACACGCATACGGAGAGAGAGATTGGATGATACACACAAAATCGCAGTAAGAGAGAGAGAGGGAGATACATCCACAAAATCAACTGATCTAAAACTCCACTTCCCACATACTCATCTGTACTAGACTATGTGGCTTCTACCCATGCCGGGCTCCACTAGTTCCCTATCAGACACACAAAATATCTCAGGATGGGTGCAGGGAATGAGAGAGAATGAGAGAGTAAGCGATGGAGGGTAGGAGGGAGGGAGAGCGAGAGAGTGAAGGGAGCGAGAAAGAGAGGGAAGGAAAGAGTAGTGGGGTGTGTGGGGGGAGGGGTAGAGGGAGGGAGTGCAGAGAGAGCGAGGCGGGGGCAGAAGTGAGAGTGGGCACACTGACTCCACTCTTGCTCCCCATTGCACACTCTGACGAATCCCTACCCGCTTCATTAGCCCTACCTGACCCTCTCCACCAACTCCCCCCATTAACCGACCCCTCAGGCCAAGATAGACTCAAACCAGCTGCCTGCTTTATTTTAAAAAGCTGAGTTTCTGGCTGCTAATCAAAGTTATTCTCGCCCACCGCTGTCATGACACACAGAACCTTTCGCATTATTGAACTTAAGGAAGATACAAGAAAACCGCTTTACTGTATGTTCTGTGAAGCACTTTGAGACATCCGTAAGGCACGATAAGGCGTGATATTGAATGAAAGGCTTATTATTGTTTAACATGGGAAGGTATGCTGTGCAATTTCTGTCTAGTTGTCCACATGTTACTAAGGGAGGCATGGGAGCAAATAGCAGGGACTCTGGCCACGATCTTTCAATCTTCCTTGGACACAGGGGTCGTGCCAGAGGACTGGAGGATAGCTAATGTTACTCCCTTGTATAAAAAGGGGCAGAAGGACAAGCCTGGTAACTACAGACCAGTCAGTCTAACGTCGGTAGTGGGCAAACTTCTAGAGTCCATAATCAGGGACAAGGTAGATCTTCACTTAGAAAGATATAGGCTAATAAAGGACAGTCAACATGGATTTGTTAAAGGCAAATCTTGCCTTACAAATCTGATATCATTTTTTGATGAGGTAACGGAATGGGTGGATAATGGTAGCGCAGTTGATGTAGTTTACATGGACTTTCAAAAGGCATTTGACAAAGTGCCACATGAGAGACTTATTAGGAAATTAAAGGCCCATGGCGTAACAGGGACAGTGGCAGCGTGGATCCACAACTGGCTGCGAGACAGAAAGCAGAGAGTTGTAGTGAGCGGCTGTTTTTCAGACTGGAGGGAAGTGAGCAGTGGTGTGCCACAGGGATCAGTTTTGGGACCATTGCTGTTTGTAATCTACATCAATGATCTGGACTTGGGTGTACGGAGTACAGTTTCCAAGTTTGATGATGACACTAAGTTAGGGAGAATAGTAAATAGTGAGGAGGATAGTAGCCATCTGCAAGAGGATATAGACAAATTGGTAAAGTGGGCAGACACATGGCAGATGAAGTTTAATGCAGAGAAGTGTGAGGTGATGCACTTTGGGAGAAGAAATGAAGTGAGGCAATATAGGCTAGATAGTACAATTTTAAATGGTGTGAAGGAACAGAGAGACCTGGGGATTTGTATTAGTGACTCGTTGAAGGTGGCAGGACAGGTAGACAAGGCTGTTAAGAAGGCATATGGGATACTAGACTTTATAAATAGGGGTATAGAGTACAAAAGTCAGGAAGTGCTGACTAACCTCTATAAGACTTTGGTGAGGCCTCAGCTGGAATACTGTGTTCAATTCTGGTCACCACACTACAGAAAGGATGTGAAGACATTGGAAAGGGTACAAAGAAGATTTACTAGGATGGTGCCAGGATTGAGGGACTTCAGCTATGAGGAGAGGCTAGATAGGCTAGGGTTATTCTCTCTGGAGCAGAGAAGATTGAGGGGAGACCTAATAGAGGTTTATAAGATCATGAGGGGTTTCGACAGGGCAAATAGAGAAAAACTATTTCCACTCGTGGGCGAATCTGTGACTCGTGGTCACAGGTTTAAAATAGTTTCAAGGCGAAGTAGAGGGGAGCTGAGGAGAAATTTTTTCACTCAGCGAGTTGTTCGAATCTGGAATGCATTGCCTGAAAAGGTGGTGGAGGCTGATTCGATAACAGCTTTTAAAAGGGAATTAGATCTTTATTTGGGGAGAACAGGTCTATTAGGCTATGGGGAGCGGGCAGGCCAGTGGGATTGAATCGCTCTTTTCAAAGAACCACCACAGACTAGATGGGCCGAATGGCCTCCTTTTGTGCCGTAAAATTCTATGAATGTAAGAAACGTTGCAACTGAAAATATTCTAACTGATCTTGAGATTCTTGCTTTGGACAAAAAGCTAAAGAGCGGAGTGAAACTTATCTCTTTTCTGTTTGTGTCATCCATACTACAGTCTCTCTTAAGATCACAAATTGCTCTAACATGAAAGCAATCGCCATCAATTCAAAGTAATAATGCTCCTCATCACATTGTTGTTGATGGGATGCTGTTGCAGATTGGGCTGCATTATCAAACTACGCCTTTTTGAACAATTTCCTTCTAATTTTTGATCAACTGTATCCAATTCAGTTATTATTTTAGGTACAGATTGACTTGTCATATCAGGTAGAAGATGAATCTGTTCGCTACAGCTATTTGAAACCTAGCTCCAGTGATTCATCTCTAGATTACTAATTGACAGACACAGTACAAATAATAATAATACATGCATTTGACATATTGCTTTTCACATCTTCTAAACGCCTTAAAGCGCTTCACTGGATATACTGTAAAGTGAATTTACTATATGTTTGTGGGCGAAACACAGCAGCCAATTGGGCAAAGCAGTTTCCCTCAAACAGTCGTGGATTGAAATGACCAATTTACAAACAGCTATTTCTGTTATATAACAGTGTTGAATATGATAATATAGTCTGTATATTTCGTTGAATGCAGACTATAATAATATAGCCTGCAGTCAAACCTAAAGTCCATATGTCTGAAGCAAACAATTGTAACATGCTTGAGAGTTTATTTATGGGCTCAGTTACAAATTAGCATCTTCCAACTGAGATTAATAGAAAAATGGTTGTCCAGTACATTGGGAAACATGTCTTTAAAATGTAGATGAGCATAGACAGGATCTTGCTTTAACTTTGCAACTGAAAGACAGCATTCTGGGAGCACAATATCTCCCAACTGGAGTGTCAGTCAATCTGATCTGTGAGCTCAAAGTCAACAGCGTCAAACTTGGTCCCACAACCACTTACCACGAACATGGCTGACCAACCTAAAGTAGCTCCAGCGATGATAACTCTGATAAATATACAGGTGACATTAAATGTACAATTAAAAAAAAATTCACCCTGGCCTAATATTACCTATCCATTTCAGGCAGTGTCGCCAATCAAACTTGTTTTCCAGATATTGTTCAGACTTCCACAGGATAAATGTAACTTTCTCTTCCCCAGTCACTGGGCTTCCCATCCATCATCAAACTAAACTGAGTGTAACATTGACACATTCTCCCTCTTAATTCAACTTTCCCTCTCTTTCATTCCAGTCACCTGCCCATCTCAACCCATCCCCTGCACTCTGAGTCTAATCTCGATTTCCTGCCCTTTGAAACTCATTTTTGTAACAGTCAGTGAAACCTTATCAAAGCTAATAGGCTAATGTTGCCTTTTATGAACATTTTCAGGTAATATAACTGTGGGTTGGGCTCTGGACTTGGGACCAATAGATTCTGTTGAGCCTCAATGAGCTCAGCCTTTCCCTCTTGAAAAGTCAATCATATCAGCCTTGTCATATAAGATGTTTTCCACTTGAGGGAAAGGAGAAAGAAAATGTCAGCATTTAGGTCTCTCTTGATTCAAGCTCTGCGATTCTATCA
Organism: Hydrolagus colliei; assembly: GCA_035084275.1. Lineage (NCBI taxonomy): Eukaryota > Metazoa > Chordata > Chondrichthyes > Chimaeriformes > Chimaeridae > Hydrolagus > Hydrolagus colliei. Next base: position 95,185 of record JAYJKW010000310.1, on the reverse strand, counting down.
ACCGCACCCTCATCCGAACTCTACTGGCTTCCCATCACAGGGGACATCATTCCAGATCCTGTTTCTCACCTTCTCCTTCCATGTCTCTGCGACATTCTGACCTCCTACTAACATGCCCATTTCTTCTACTCAGCCGGCTCCTTCCTGCTTTAGTTTGCCAGCCTCATCGACCACAGCATTGCAGGGCGGGCCTTCAGCCAATCTCTGGAACTCCATCCAATATTCCCTCCGCCTCACTCTTTCACTTTCCTCCTCCAAGACACACATCAAGAATCGCCTCATCTAACAATTGAGCTTTCGATCAAGCACCCAACTGACAAGCAAAAACTATCAGGTGCGGTTTCTAACCAGAAAACTCACCGTCTTCTCTTCCTCCACACTCAGTGAGCGGAGCTGTCGGTTCCAGTGTCTCCCGATCCTCTCCGTGATGTGGGCTCAGGAAACTCTGCTGTAACAGGGTGATAAACACACCCTGGTCACAGTCCACTGTACATCAGATCCACGCTTTCTCCTCCAATCACTGGACTTCATATCCATCAGCAGACTAACCGCAGTGTTCCACGTTACCTCTTTCCCATTCCAGTCACCTGCCCAATTCAGCCCATCCTCTGAGCTCTGCATCTAATCTCCTGTTACTGTTCTTTGAACCTCATTTGTGCAACAGTCAGTGAAACCTTATCAAGGCCAATAGGTACTGTTGCCTTTTATGGATATTTTTAGGTCATATTACAGTGGGTTGGGCTATGGACTTAGGACCAGGAGATTCTGTTGAGCTTCAGTGATCTCAGCGTTCCCCTCCTTCAAAGTCAACAACATAAAATCATTTCTCCCAGTAAGGCAAGAGAAAATGGCGGCATTTTGTCAGTCAGATAAAGATTTAAACACAATTAAGGCTGGTTCCCCACAGTGTGAAATCTAGTGAGCAGCATTCAGCAAATATGCCAGGTTCTCTCCTCCCCATTCCACAGGCTGATCAGACTGATCTACCGAGTTGGAGCTTTGAGTTGTAACCAGAGTTAGAGGAGCGGCGGAGCTTAAGCCACGGAAAGAGGGGTGTCAGATGAGGAAACAACACCAACAACAAAAATATAGTACCATCCACACAGACAGCGTCTTGGAGATTTTAACAGCAACTTGGCCTAATTCTGCGCTGAAACAATATTTCAAATCAATCAAGTTCATTAGAAGATTTGGGAATCCATTTCTGCCTGATACGATGTGACAATGGTTAGATTAATTAAATTAAACAACTACATATGAACCTCTTCCCTCAGTCATTGTTTCATTTACGAACATTAAACTTTCACTGAGAATAACAACTACAAGTTGAGTTTAAGTTTCCCCCTTCAACTGGAGAGGTCCTGTTATGAAACAATATTTCAAATCAATCAAATTCACCTGAAGATTTTAGAATTATATTCTGCCTCATACGATGTTAAAATGGTTGGATGAATTAACGTAAACAATCACATTTAACATCTTCCTCGGTCACTGGCTCCTGCTTCTTCAGTAACACTAAACTTTCACTGACAACAAAACAAGTTGAGATTGTGTTGCTCAGCTCACCTGGGGAGATGTCACCAAGTGTTTCAATCCTGCGGTAACTTGTACTGGTTTATTTCAGCCACATTGAGATCTAATCAGAGACTGACCGTCCTCTCTCCCTCTGTCTGAGCGACAGCTCCAACCACTGGTTCCTGAGCCTCTCAGTGATGTGGCTTCAGTGTTCTGGGCTGTACAGGTAATAACACACCCTGGTCAGAGTCCAGCAGCTAATGTCTGGCAGTAAATCACAGCCACACCCTGTTACCTTGGAGATGGCCACCCAAACTGAATGTTTACCTGTGGTACAAAGCTCCACTAAAATGCTATACATTTAGTGCCTACATCGTTGAGAGAGCCACACAAACCAAACTAAAAATGTGGAACACCTCAGGTCTCTCTGAAAGTCTAGCAGCTAATGGCTGGCTGTAAAATCACAGCCAGACACTGTTCACTAGGAGATTGCCACAGATATTTAAGAACATAAGATTAACATAAGAATGCTCCCCCATTCAATGAGATGATGGCAGATCTTCTCAACTAACTGATTACCTGCCCTATCCCCATATCCCCTAATCCCTCTATTTTTCAAAAATCTATCAGTCTCAGGCTTGAAATTGTTCAAGGACTGAGCATCTGCAGCCTTCTGGGGTAGTGAATTCCATAAATTCACTATCCTCTGATTGAAAAAATGTTTCCTCAACTCTGTTATAAAAGGCTGACCCTTAATTTTAAGACTGTGACCCCTGGTTATAGATTCTCCTACCAGGCAAAACAGTCCCTCAGTGCCTACTTTATCTAGCTCTTTAAGAATCTTATATGTTTCAATAAGATCCCCCCCTAATTATTCTGTACTCTAGAGAATACAGCCCTAGTTTATTCAACCTACCCTCATAGGTTAGTCCCCTCATCGCAGGAACTAACCTAGTGAATCTACGACTAACCTCGTGAATCTTCGCATTGTTGTGTTCAATAATTTTTAATTTCTTATAACTATTACTAACCTGAATTAACAAACATGTGTCTAATTGTATAACATTTGTGTCAGTCGTTACTTCACCGCAGGGTCACAAACTTAAATCAACCTTTACAGAGGGAGGGCGGGAGGGAGGGAGAAATAGAACGTGTGGGAGGGTGGGGTAAATAGAGTGAGTGAGAGCGCAGGAGTAGTACAATAACAACAAGTATATTACATTGATAGAGCACCTTTCATGGAGGGAGAATGTAGTGGCTGGGTGTGTGTGGGGGCTGTGTGCTTGTGTGTGTGGGCTGTGTGTCAGGAGGGGGGCTCTGTGTGGTGGGAGGACTGTGCGTGTGGGGCTGTGTGTGTGAATGGGGAGCTGTGTGTGTGTGTGTGCAGACTGTATGTGTTAATGGGGGAGCTGTGTGTGTGTGCGGGCTATGTGTCAGGGGAGCTGTGTGTGTGGGGGCTGTGTGTCAGGGGAGCTGTGTGTATGGGGGGGCTGTGTGTCAGGGGGGCTGTGTGTATGGGGGGGCTGTGTGTCAGGGGGGCTGTGTGTGTGGGGTGGGGCTGTGTGGGTGAGGCTTGTGTTTGGTGGGTCCATTTGGCCATGGGTGTGTGTAGGTGCTGTTTGTGTGTGGGAGAGGGCGGCTGTGTGTAAGGGGTGCATCTTTTGTGTGTGCAGGAGACTACGTGTGTGTGTGGAGGGTCGTGTCTGGGGGGGCAGTGTGTGGATGGGGCGGTCTTTGTGTGGGGGGCACTGTGTGCTTATGTGTGGGTGGGGACGCTGTGTGGCTTTGTGTGTGGCGGTTGTTTGGATGTGGGTGGGTAGATTATGTGTGGGTGGGCGTCAGTGTGTGTGATAAGAGGCCTGTAAGTGTTTGAGTTGTCTCTCTGTGTTTGTCTCAGCGACACAGAGACCTGCACTCAGAGACACAGGTACAGGTGATACACTCACCTGTATCTCTGTGTGAGTGTATCACAGGCTGTGGAGAGATCTCCATCTCACCTCTCTCTCTCTATGTTTCTCCATCTCATAGAATTCCATCTCTTTCTCCGTCTCTTTGTGCCTCTTTTTATTTCTGAAGGTCACAAACATAGAGTCTTTACAGCGTGCGACACACTCACATACACAGTGTGAGAGCCACCTACACACACACATATACACTCACAGGCCTCTGTGTCTGGTCACCAGCAATCAGAGACATAGCCCACAAGCATGTCCCTACTCACTGCAGTCCTGTAGCTCAGGGTGAATGAAGCCTTGCACACGTTTCCTTACTCCACACACATGCCTGATAATAATCCCTCAAAAATAAATTGAAAAATTTGTCACTTCAATCCACAACAGTGTGTGGGACACGGCTGTGCTCAATCGGCTGCCGTGTTTCATCCACAAATATACAGTCACTTCACATTAGAGTATTTTCTGTAAAGCGCTGAGAGGCATCTAGAGGACATGATTAAAGGAATGATTAGCGCATGAAAAGTGCTAGTACTATTACTAGTAGTGTTACTGCTGGTAAATAGAGGGGCGTGAAGTCAGAGACATTGCCCAACATTTACAATGAACCATCTGGGAATCTTACCCAGGTCCTCTCACTAGCTAATTGCACACCCACACACAGTCACTCACTCACATAGAGTCACTCACTCACATACATAGTGAGTCACTCATATACATAGTCAGTCACTCACTCACATACAGTCACTTACTCATACACACACTCTCACATACACACACTCACTCTCACATACACACAATCACACACCACACAGACAAGACACATTGGCTGCCTTATTTTGCTCACAAAGCGTACAGTCACTTTACTTGATGGTGTACCCCGTGAAGCGCTTTGAGATGTCTCAAAGACATTATAAGGCATGATATCAAATTAAAGAGTTATTCGTATTATCAGACACAGTGAAACACAGAGAGAGGGGGTTGCGGTGTCTCTCTCTGTGTGTGTGTTTGAGAATCAGTGCATGTCCAGTGTAATCTGTGATTTCTGATGCCCAGAGACAGAGGTTTGAATGTGGGAGAGACCATCACAGAGGCCAGTGTGCATATGTCTCTCTCAATGTGTTTGTTTCCCAGAGAATCAGAGTCAGACACAGAGGCCTGTGTGAGTGTCTCTGTGTGAGTGTCTCTCAGTCGAAAGAGAGGATGTCAGTGTTTCTCTGTGAATATGCATGTTAGTGTCTCAGAAATACACACACACTGAGACAGAGAGAAGGGTTACAACATGTTTCTGTGTATGAACGCATGTCTCTCTCTGTGTGTGTCTCTCTCTCCATGTAACTCATTCTGCATGTATGTCTCATAGAGACACAGGCCAATGTATATGTGTGAGTGTCAAATATGTGTGTGTGTATGTCTGCATGTGTGTGTCATTTCAGATGACCAGAGACACACAGTGTGTGGTCAGAGAGAGATGGTGTATGTATCTCAGTGTCTCTATGTGTTTATCTCACACTGTCTCAGTGTGTATGTGTTTGTCTGTCTCGGTCTCTCTTTCTCTCAGTGAGTGTGTGAGAGACACAGACAGACTATGTGTGAGTCTGTGATTTCTGATGAACAGAGACTGAGGCCTGTGTGTGTGAAAGACCGAGTCAGACGCAGAGGTCTGTGAGTGCATATGTGTGTCTCTCTCTGTATGTGTGCATGTGTCTCTCTCTCTGTGTGCACGGCCCTGTCTCTGTGAGTGTGTGTGTGCATGTGTGTGACTCTCTTTGTATGTGAGGCCTGCGAGTGTACATGTGTACCTTCCTACTTCTCTCTCTCTATGTGTATGTGTCTCCCCTACACCACTCTGTGTGTAAGGCCTGTGAGTGTCTATGGGTGTCTCTCTCTGTGTGAGTGTATCACAGGCTGTGGACAGGTCTTTCTCTCTCTCACATCTCTCGGTCTTTCTCTCTCTCACATCTCTCCCTCATTCTCTCTCTGTGAGTGTATCAAAGGCTGTAGACAGGTCTCTCTCTCTCTCTTAGCTTCCCTCTCTCTCTTACCTTGTCTTTCTCTCTCTCTCTCTCTCTCTCTGCATATCTCATGATGTAGAGGTCTTTCTCTCTCTGTGACTGTATCTCAGATTGTAGGTTCTCTCTCGTACACATTCTCTCACTCTGTGTGAATGTATCACAGGCTGTAGAAATAACAATAACTTTAACTTGTATAGTGCCCTCCCTGCTAGATTGAGTCTCAGACGCTTCACAAAAACGGATCCTGCGACCGAGCCAGGAGAAGGGGGAGAAAGGTGACCGAAGGCTCGGTTGAACAGAAAGGTCTTTAGCCGAGACCTGAAACTACGAAGAGAGGGAACGAGGTGAAGGGATGGGGGAGTTCCAGAGCTTCAGGGCGTAGTGGTTGAAGGCACGGCTGCCGATGGTGGAGCTGTGTGTGAGGGTGTGTGTGTGTGACTGGGGCTGTGTGTGGGGTGGGGGGGATGTGTGTGCGGGGTAGGGGGTGGGTGTGTGTGTTTGAGGTGGGGTCTGTATGTGTTGCGTGGGGGTGGTGTGTGTGGGTGGAGGGGTTGCGTGTGTGGGGGGGATGTAGCTGTGTGTGTGGGGGGGGTTGCATGTGTGGGGAGGGCTGTGTGTGCGGGAGTGTATGTGTGGGGGTGACTGTGTGTGAGGGGGGCTGCATACGGGGGATCTGTGCATGTGGGGGTCTGTGTGTGTGGGGGGGCTGTGTGGTTGTATGTGTGGATGTGTGAAGGATGGAATGTGTGTGAGTGGGTGTGGGGGTTGTTTGTTTGCGGGTGGGTAGATTATATGTGGGTTGTGCGACATGTGTGTTTGCGTGTGTACAAGAGTGTGTGTGTGTGGGGGGGACAATTGTGTGTGTGAGGAAGGCCTGTATGTGTGTGGGTGTTGGGTGGGATAGAAATTACAGTGTGTTTGTGTGTATTTGTGTGTGAGTGGGAGGGTGTGTATGACCGAGGCCTGTGTGTGTGAGGCAGTGAGAGAGAGAGACATAGAGCAAGGTCAGTGTGTGTGTGTGTGTGCGTGTCTCACCCTCTGTGAATGTGTGTGATTGGGACAGTGTGTGCGATACAGGCCTGTGAGTGTATGTATGTCTCTCTCTGTACGTTTGTCTCAGAGACACAGAGGCCTGTGTGTATGTATCTCTGTGTGAGTGTATCATAGGCTGTGCAGTTCTCTATCTCACCTCTCTCTCTCTGTCTGTGTCTCCATCTCGTACAATTCTCTCTTTCTCCGTCTCTTTGTGTCTTTTATTATTCCTGAGGGTCACAAACAAAGAGCCTTTACAGCGTCAGACACACTCACAAACATACAGCCTTCACAGCTTGAGACACACTCACAGACACAGTGTGAGATACACCCACACACATATACACTCACAGGCCTCTGTGTATGTCTCTCTCAGTGTGTTTGTGTGTCCCAGAGACACAGAGTCAGACACAGAGGCCTGTGTGAGTGTCTCTGTGTGAGTGGCTCTCAGTCTAAAGAGATTATGTTAGTGTTTCTCTGTGAGTATGTATTTTAGTGTATCAGACACACTGAGACAGAGAGAAGGGTTGCAATGTGTTTCTGTGTATGTCTCTCAGTGTGTCTCTCTCTCAGTGTAACTCATTGCACATGTATGTCTCAGAGACACAGAGAGGCCAGTGTATATGTGTGAGTGTCAATTATGTGTGTGTGTGTGTGTATGACTGGATGTGTGTGTCATTTCAGATGACCAGAGACACAGAGAGTGTGTGGTCAGAGAGAGAGAGGGTGTATGTATCTCAGTATCTCTGTATGTGTATCACTCACTCTGTCTCAGTGTGCATGTGTTTGTTTTTCTCAGTCTCTCTTTCTCTCAGTGAGTGTGCTATGTGTGTGAAAGACAGAGGCCTGTGAGTGGATATGTGTGCCTCCTTACTTCTCCATCTGTATGTATGTGTCTCCCCACTCCCCCTCTCTGTCTGTGTGTGAGGCTTGTGAGTGTCTGTCGGTGTCTCTCTCTTTGCGAGTTTATCACGGGCTGTAGACATGTCTCTCTCTCTCTCTCTCTTACCTTCTCTCTCTGTGCATATCTCAGGCTGCAGAGGTCTCTCTCTCTGTGAGTGTATATCTCAGATTGTCGTTCTCTCTCGTACACATTCTCTCACTCTGTGTGTGTATCACAGGCTGTAGAAACAATAAAAACTTTGATTTAGATAGCGCCGTTCATGCCAGACAGTGTCTCAGACGCTTCACAATGACGGATCCTGAGCCTGAGCCAGGGGGAGGGGGAGAAAGGTGACCGAAGGCTCGTTTGAACAGAAAGGTCTTTAGCCGAGACCTGAAACTAGGAAGAGACGGAACGAGTCGAAGGGAGTGAGGAAGGGAGTTCCAGAGCTTCGGGGCACAGTGGCTGAAGGCACGACCACTGAAGGTGGAGCTGTATGTGGGAGGTGTGTGTGACTGGAGGTGGGTGGGGCGGGGTTATGTGTGAGTGGGGCTGTGTGTTTGAGGCTGTGTGTGGGGTAAGGGGTGCTGTATATGTGGGGGTAAGGGATGGGTAGGTATGTGTCTGAGGTGGGTTCTGTGTGTCTCTGGGGTGCTGTTTGTGTGGGATTGGGACGCTGTGAGTTTGGGGCTGTGTGTGGGATGGGGGGACTGTGTGTGGGGAGGGGATGAATGTGTGTGTTTGTGAAATAGGGGCTGTGTGTGTGTGCGGGTAGGGGATGGGTGTGTGTGAGGTGGGGTCTATGCGTCTGGAGGTTGCTGTGTGTTTGGAGCTGTGTGTGGGGTGTAGGGGCTGTGTGTGGGGAGGGGGTGGGTGTGTGCGGGAGCTGTGTGTTTGGGGCGTGTGGGTGTGTATGTATGAGGGAGGGGCTGAGTGTGGGAGGGGGGCTGTGTGTGTGAGGCTGGGGTTATGTGTCAGGCAGACAGTTTGTGTGTCGGGGGGCTGTATGGATGGGCTATATGTGATGGGAGGCTGTGCGTGAGGGGGGGGAATGGGTTTGGCGTGTCAACTGTGTATGTGTGAGGAGGGGCTGTGTGTGTGTAGGAGGGGGGCTGTGTGAGTTTGGTGGGGGGGGCGGCAGTGTGTGCGTGAGGCGAGGCCTGCGTGTAACAGGGGGATGTGTGTGTGTTTGGGGACTGTGTGTTGGGTGGGGCTGTGTGTGGGTGGGGCTGTGTCTGTGGGGGGCTGTGTGTGTGAGTTGGGTGGTTATTTGTGAGTGTGGCTGTGTGTGGGAGAGTTGGCTGTGTGTGGGTGGGGATTGTGTGTAAGGTGGGGGCTGTGTGTGTGGGAGTGTGTGTATATGTGTGGGAGGGGGGCTGTGAATGTGGGGGAGGTGATGGCTGCAGGTGTGTGTAAGGCGGGGTTTCTGTGTGATGGTGGGCTGTGTGTTTGCGTGATGGATGATGTGTGTGTGGGGGGACTGTATGTGTAGGGAGGCTGTGTGTGGGGGAGCTATGTGGCTGTGAATGTTTGTGGGGGCTGTTTGTGTGTGGGTTGGGTGTGGTGTGCATTTGTGGGTAGGGAGGCTGTGTGGGTGCGTGCGTATGAGAATGTGTCTAAGTGTGTGGAGGGGACTGTGTGTGAGGGGGGGCTGTGTGTGTGTAGATGCGCTGTGTGGTGTTGGGTGTTTATCGTGGGTGGGGCGGAAACTACAGTGTTTATGTGTATATTTGTGTGTGTGTGTGTGTGTGTGTGGGACGGTGTGTGTGACAGAGGCCTGTGAGTGTATGAGTCTCGCTCTCTCTGTGTTTGTCTCAGAGACACAGAGGCCTGTGTGTATGTATCTCTGTGTGAGTGTATCACAGGCTGTGGAGAGTTCTGTATCTCACCTCTCTCTCTCTCTCTCTCTCTCTGTGTCTCCATCTCGTACAATTCTCTCTCTTTCTCTGCCTCTTTGTGTCTTTTTTGATTTCTGAGGGAGGGGCACAAAGAGCCTTTACAGCGTCAGACACACTCACAAACATACAGCCTTCACAGCTTGAGACACAGTGTGAGATACACCAACACACATATACACTCACAGGCCTCTGTGTATGTCTCTCTCAGTGTGTTTGTGTGTCCCAGAGACACAGTCAGACACAGAGTCCTGTGTGAGTGTCTCTGTGTGAGTGTCTCTCAGTCTAAAGAGAGGATGTCAGTGTTTCTCTGTGAGTATGTATTTTAGTGTGTCAGACACACTGAGACAAAGAGAAGGGTTGCAATGTGTTTCTCTGTATGTCTCTCAGTGTGTCTCTCTCTCTCAGTGTAAGTCATTGCGCATGTATGTCTCAGAGACACAGAGAGGCCAGTGTATATGTGTGAGTGTCAATTATGTGTGTGTGTATGTCTGGATGTGTGTGTCATTTTAGATGACCAGAGACACAGAGATTGTGCGGTCAGAGAGAGAGAGAGGGTGTATGTATCTCAGTATCTCTATATGTGTATCTCTCACTCTGTCTCAGTGTGCATGTGTTTGTTTTTCTCTGTCGTTCTTTCTCTCAGTGAGTGTGTGAGAGACACAGACTAAGTGTGTGTCTGTGATTTCTGATCAACAGAGACTGAGGCCTATGTGTGTGAAAGACAGAGGCCTGTGAGTGGCTTTGTGTGCCTCCTTACTTTTCCATCTGTATGTATGTGTCTCCCCACTCCCCCTCTCTGTCTGTGTGTGAGGCTTATGAGTGTCTGTTGGTGTCTCTCTCTTTGCAAGTTTATCACGGGCTGTAGACATGTCTCTCTCTCTCTCTCTCTTACCTTCTCTCTCTGTGCATATCTCAGGCTGCAGAGGTCTCTCTCTCTGTGAGTGTATATCTCAGATTGTACGTCTCTCTCGTACACATTCTCTCACTCTGTGTGTGTATCACAGGCTGTAGAAACAATAAAAACTTTGATTTATACAGCGCCTTTCATGCCAGACAGGTCTCAGATGCTTCAGAACAACAGATCCTGGGCCTGAGCCAGGGGGAGGGGGAGAAAGGTGACCGAAGGCTCGGTTGAACAGAAAGGTCTTCAGCCGAGACCTGAAACTAGGAAGAGATGGAACGAGGCGAAGGGAGTGAGGAAGGGAGTTCCAGAGCTTCGGGGCGTAGTGGCTGAACGCACGACCACCGATGGTGGAGCTGTGTGTGAGCGGGGCTGTGTGTGTGGGTTGTGTGTGGGGTGGGTGTGCTGTGTGTTTGAGGCTGTGTGTGGGGTGAGGGGTGCTGTAAATGTGGGGGTAAGGGATGGGTGTGTGAGTGTCTGAGGTGGGTTCTGTGTGTCTGGGGGGTGCTGTGTGTGTGGGATGCAGGTGCTGTTTTGGGGGGCTGTGTATGGGTTGGGGGGGGCGGCTGTGTGGGGGGAGGGGTTGTGTGTGTGTGTGAGGTAGGGGCTGTGTGTCTGGAGGGTGCTGTGTGTTTGGGGCTGTGTGTGGTGTGGAGGGGCTGTGTGTGGGGAGGGGATGGTTGTGTGTGGGGAGGTGTTGGGTGTGTGTGGGAGCTGTGTTTGTGGGGCATGTGGGTGTCTATGTTTAAGGAAGGGGCTGTGTGTGTGGGAAGAAGGCTGTGTATGTAGGAGGGGACTGTGTGTGAGGCTGGGGCTATGTGTGTGGTGGACTGTGTGTGTTGGGGGGCTGTGTGGGGGGGGCTATATGTGATGGGAGGCTGTGTGTGAGGGGCGGCTGTGTGTGGGGTGTCAGCTGTGTGCATGAGGTGGGGTCTGTGTGTAACAGGAGGATGTGTGTATGGGAGAGGGGCTGTGGGTGTGGGGGGAGGCTGTATTTGTGGGTGGGCTGAGTGTGTGGGGGGCTGTGTGTGGGGAGGCTGTGTGTGAGTTGGGTGGTTGTGTATGAGTGCGGCTGTGTGTGGCAGTGTTGGCTGTGTGTGGGGGGGGTTTGTGTAAGGTGGGGGTTGTACGTGGGGGTGTGTGTGTGTGTATGTGTGGGAGGGGTCTATGAGTGTGGGGGAGGTGACAACTGTGTGTGTATGAGTTTGGCTATATGTGTGACAGGGGTATATGTGTTGGAGGGGGACTGTGTGCACGTAGGGGAGACTGTATGTGTAGGGGGGCTGAGTGTGAGTGGGGGTTGAGTGTGAGTGGGGGTTGAGTGTGAGTGGGAGCTGTGTGTGTGGGAGGGTTGGCTGTGCGTGGGAGTGTTGGCCGTGTGTGGGGTGGGGTTTGTGTGTGTGTGGGTGGGGGGGGGGTTGTGTGTGTGGGAGGGGTTGTGTGCTTATGTGTGGGTACGGGGGCTGTGTGGTGGGGGTGCTGTTTGTGTAGGGCGTGGGCTGTGTGTGATGGAGGGGCTGTGTGTGACGGAAGATGTGTGTGTGGGGGGGCTGTATGTGTAGTGGGGGCTGTATGTGGGGGGGCTATGTGGCTGGCCTGTTTGTGGCTACTGTTTGTGCGTGGGTGGGGGGGCTGTTTGTGTGTGTGGGTGGGGGGTTGTGCAGATGGGCTGTGAGGGTGCTGGGTGTTTGTCCTGGATTGGGCAGAAACTACAATGTTTGTGTGTGTGTGTGTGTGTGCGGGAGGCTGTGTGTGTGTGTATGCGGGAGGCTGTGTGTGACAGAGACCTGTAAATGTAGGACTGTCTCTCTCTGTGTGTTTGTCTCAGAGACGGAGGCCTCTGTGTATGTATCTGTGTGATTGTATCACAGAGTGTAGAGAGTTGTTTCTCTCACCCCTCTCCCTCTCTGTGTCTCTGTCTCGTACAATTCTCTCTCTCTGTCTGTTTGTCTATTTTTATTCCTGAGGGTCACAAACATACAGAGAGAGACACTAAGTGCCACCCTCATTACAGTATGAGATACACTCACAGACACATTGTGAGACAGACCCGCACACATATAGACTGAATATCAAATGCAAGGATTATTATTACGGTAGTTGTTGTATTACTGCTGGTAAACAGAGGGGCGCCAAGGGAGGAGAACTGCCCAACATTCACTTTGAACCACCTGGGAATATAACCAGGTCCTCTCACAAGCTAATTGCACCCACACAAAGTCACTTACTCACATGCACACACTCTCACATACACACACTCACATATACTCACTCATTCTCACCCCACACAGACAAGACACATTGGCTTCCATATTTTCCTCACAAAGCAGACAGTCACTTTACCTGATGGTCTATCCTGTGAAGCGCTTTGAGATGTCTCAAAGACGTGACAAGGCATGATATCAAATTAAAGGACTATTATTATTATCAGACACAGTGAAACACAGAGAGAGGGGGTTACAGTGTCTCTATGTGTGTGTGTTTGAGAATTAGTGCAAGTCCAGTGTAATCTGTGATTTCTGATGCCCAGAGACAGAGGCCTGTATGTGAGAGACAAACACAGAGGCCTGTGTGTCTATGTCTCTCTCATTGTGTTTGTGTGTCCCAGAGACACAGAGTCAGACACAGAGGTCAGTGTGAGTGTCTCTGTGTGAGTGTCTCTCAGTCTAAAGAGAGGATGTCAGTGTTTCTCTGTGTGTGTGTATGTTAATGTCTCAGAAATACACAGACACATTGAAGCAGAGAGCGGGGATTCCAATATGTTTTTGTGTATGGACGTACATCTCTCAGTGTGTGTCTCTCTGTCTCTCTCTCAGTGTAACTCATTGTGCATGTATGTCTCATAGAGACACAGAGAGGCCAGTGTATATGTGTGAGTGCAAATATGTGTGTGTGTATGTCTGCATGTGTGTGTCATTTCAGATGACCAGAGACTCACATAGTGTGTGGTCAGAGAGAGATGGTGTATGTATCTCAGTGTCTCTATATGTGTTTATCTCACACTGTCTCAATGTGTATGTGTTTGTCTGTCTCTGTCTCTCTTTCCCTCAGTGAGTGTGTGAGAGACATAGACTATATGTGAGTCTGTGATTTCTGATGAACACAGACTGAGGCATGTGAGTGTGAAAGATAGTCAGACACAGAGACCTGTAAGTACATATGTGTGTCTCTCTCTGTATGTGTGTGTGTCTCTCTCTGTATGTGTGTATGTGTCTCTCTCTCTGTGTGCACAGTCCTGTGTGTGTGTGACTCTTTGTACATGAGGCCTGCGAGTGTATATGTGTGCCTCCCTACTTCTCTCTCTCTATGTATATGTGTCTCCCCCACACCACTCTGTGTGTAAGGCCTGTGAATGTGTATGGGTGTCCCTTTCTGTGTGAGTGTATCACAGGCAGTAGTCAGGTCTCTCTCACCTCTCTCTCTGTGTGAGTATATCACAGATTTTTCTCTCTCATATCTCTCTCTGTGTGAGTATATCACAGGCTGTAGACAGTTCTCTCTCTCACATTCGCTTTCTCTCTCTTACCTTTGCTCTCTCTCTTACCTTCTCTCTCTCTCTGCGTATCTCATGATGTAGTGGTCTCTCTCTCTCTGTGAGTGTATCTCAGATTGTAGGTCTCCCTCATACACATTCTCTCACTCTGTGTGTGTGTATCACAGGCTGTAGAAACAACAACAACTTTAGATTATATAGCGCCCTCCACACCAGATAGTGTCGCAGAGAGTTTCACAACAACAGATGCTGGGCCTGAGCCAGGGGGAGAGGGAGGAACGTGACCGAAGGCTCGATTGAACAGAAAGGTCTTTAGCCGAGACCTGAAACTAGGAAGAGAGGGAACGAGGTGAAGGGAGTGAGGAAGGGAGTTCCAGAGCTTCGGGCCGTAGTGGCTGAAGCCACGGCCGCCGATGGTGGAGCGGAGGATTCGGGGACAACGAGACCAGAACCGGAGTAAAGGCCACGGGTGCAGTTTTGGGGATACAGGTTAGAGAGGCAGGGGGGGTGCAGAGGAGTGGAGACTCACTCAATCTCTCTCTCCCTCTCTCACACACTCGCTCAGTCTCTCTCACACTCACCCAAATCTCTCTCTTTCTCAGTCTCTCAGCCACTCACTCAGTGTCTCTCACACTTGCTCAGTCTCTCTCTGTCTCTCTCTCTCACTCAGTCTCTCACTAGTAGCGGGTTTGGTGACCAGTCGAGCTCGGAACATTTCCAGTAGCCCCTGGCTCCTACCCCTTCACAACTTCTCACACTCTTGTCTCTCACTGTCTCACACACTCTCTCAGTCCCTCACACTCGCTCTCTCAGTCTCTCACACTCTCTCCCACTCTCTCAGTCTCTGTCAGTCTCTCTCACACTCGCTCAATCTCGCACACTTGCTCAGTGTCACTCACACTCACTTGCTCAGTCTCTCTCACACACCCTATCTCTCTGAGTCTCTCTCTCACACCCTCTCTCTCTCAGTCTCTCTCACACACCCTCTCTCTCTCAGTCTCTCTCACACTGGCTCAGTCTCACACTTGCTCAGACTCTCAGTCTCTCTCCCTGGCTCACAGCCACTATGTTACACACTCAGTGTTTCTCTCCCTCTCTCTCTCTCTCACTGTTCTCTCACACACTTTCTCTGTGTGTCTCTCACCAGCAGCGTTTAGTGATGAGTCGAGCTGGGAACAGTTCCTGTAGCCCCTTCGCTGCCCCCTGGGGTCTGCCCCATCACACCCTCTCACACTCTGTCTCTCCCTGTCTCTCACACTCTCTCTCAGTCCATCACACTCGCTCAGTCTCTCTGTCAGACTCTCTCACACTCTCTCTCCCTCTCACACTCACTCAGTCTCTCACAGTTGCTCAGTCTCTCTCTCACACTCTGTCAGTCTCTCTCACACTCGCTCAGTCTCTCACACTCGCTCAGTCTCTCTCTGTCTCTCTCTCAGTCTCTCTCTCACTCTCTCTCCCTCTCTCAGACTCTCTGTCAGTCTCTCTCACACTCACTCAGTGTCTCTCTGTCCCTCTCACACTCACTCAGTCTCTCACAGTTGCTCAGTCTCTCTCTCACACTCTGTCAGTCTCTCTTACACTCGCTCAGTCTCTCTCTCCCTCTCTCAGACTCTCTCTGTCTCTCTCTCAGTCTCTCTCTCTCTCAGACTCTCTGTCAGTCTCTCTCACACTCACTCAGTGTCTCTCTGTCCCTCTCACACTCTGTCAGTCTCTCACAGTTGCTCAGTCTCTCTCGCACACTCTGTCAGTCTCTCTCACACTCGCTCAGTCTCTCACACTCGCTCAGTCTCTCTCTGTCTCTCTCTCAGTCTCTCTCTCTCTCACACTCTCTCTCCCTCTCTCAGACTCTCTGTCAGTCTCTCTCACACTCACTCAGTGTCTCTCTGTCCCTCTCACACTCACTCAGTCTCTCACAGTTGCTCAGTCTCTCTCTCACACTCTGTCAGTCTCTCTCACACTCACTCAGTCTCTCACAGTTGCTCAGTCTCTCTCTCACACTCTGTCAGTCTCTCTCACACTCGCTCAGTCTCTCTCTCAGTCTCTCTCTCTCACACTCTCTCTCTCTCTCTCAGACTCTCTGTCAGTCTCTCTCACACTCACTCAGTGTCTCTCTGTCCCTCTCACACTCACTCAGTCTCTCACAGTTGTTCAGTCTCTCTCTTACACTCTGTCAGTCTCTCTCACACTCGCTCAGTCTCTCACACTCGCTCAGTCTCTCTCTGTCTCTCTCTCAGTCTCTCTCTCACACTCTCTCTCCCTCTCAGACTCTCTGTCAGTCTCTCTCACACTCACTCAGTGTCTCTCTGTCCCTCTCACACTCACTCAGTCTCTCACAGTTGCTCAGTCTCTCTCTCACACTCTGTCAGTCTCTCTCACACTCGCTCAGTCTCTCACACTCGCTCAGTCTCTCTCTGTCTCTCTCTCAGTCTCTCTCACACTCTCTCTCCCTCTCTGACTCTCTGTCACTCTCTCTCACACTCACTCAGTGTCTCTCTGTCCCTCTCACACTCTGTCAGTCTCTCACAGTTGCTCAGTCTCTCTCTCACACTCTGTCAGTCTCTCTCTCCCTCTCTCAGACTCTCTCTCAGTCTCTCTCTCTCACACTCTCTCTCTCTCTCTCAGACTCTCTGTCAGTCTCTCTCACACTCACTCAGTGTCTCTCTGTCCCTCTCACACTCACTCAGTCTCTCACAGTTGCTCAGTCTCTCTCTCACACTCGCTCAGTCTCTCTCTGTCTCTCTCTTAGTCTCTCTCTCTCACACTCTCTCTCCCTCTCTCAGACTCTCTGTCAGTCTCTCTCACACTCACTCAGTGTCTCTCTGTCCCTCTCACACTCACTCAGTCTCTCACAGTTGCTCAGTCTCTCTCTCACACTCTGTCAGTCTCTCTCACACTCGCTCAGTCTCTCACACTCGCTCAGTCTCTCTCTGTCTCTCTCAGACTCTCTCTCTCTCCCTCTCACACTCACTCAGTCTCTCTCTCCCTCTCTCAGACTCTCTCTCCCTCTCACACTCGCTCAGTCTCTCTCTCTCCCTCACTCTCTCAGTGTCTCTCACACTGGCTCAGACTCTCAGTCTTTCTGTCTCTCTCAGTCACTCAGTCTGTCACACACTCAGTGTCTCTCTGTCCCTCTCACACTCTGTCAGTCTCTCACAGTTGCTCAGTCTCTCTCTCACACTCTGTCAGTCTCTCTCACACTCGCTCAGTCTCTCACACTCGCTCAGTCTCTCTCTGTCTCTCTCTCTCACACTCTCTCTCCCTCTCTCAGACTCTCTGTCAGTCTCTCCCACACTCACTCAGTCTCTCTCTCCCTCTCACACTCACTCAGTCTCTCTCTCCCTCTCTCAGACTCTCTCTCTCTCCCTCTCACACTCAGTCTCTCTCTCCCTCTCTCAGACTCTCTCTCTCTCCCTCTCACACTCACTCAGTCTCTCTCTCCCTCTCTCAGACTCTCTGTCAGTCTCTCACAGTTGCTCAGTCTCCCTCTCTCAGACTCTCTCTCTCTCCCTCTCACACTCACTCAGTCTCTCTCTCCCTCTCTCAGACTCTCTCTCTCTCTCCCTCTCACACTCAGTCTCTCTCTCCCTCTCTCAGACTCTCTCTCTCCCTCTCACACTCGCTCAGTCTCTCTCTCCCTCTCTCAGACTCTCTCTCTCTCCCTCTCACACTCACTCAGTCTCTCTCTCTCTCTCTCTCTCCCTCTCACACTCGCTCAGTCTCTCTCTCCCTCTCTCAGACTCTCTCTCTCCCGCTTTGATGACGCGTTAGCCTTCGCGTCACTGTCTCCCAGGTAACCAGTGATTGACAGGAGAGAGACACCAAAGAGAGACGCCCCCTTCTCCTAGGTAACGGGTGATTGACAGGAGAGAGAGAGAGAGAGAGAGAAACACACACACCCCGTCTCCCAGGTAACCAGTGATTGAAAGGGGAGGCAAAGAGAGAGAGACACACCCCGCCGTCTCCCAGGTAACCAGTGATTGACAGGAGACAGAGAGAGTGACCCCTCCCCCCCATGACGTCACCAGGCTGACGCTCCAGGCCATCACAGGGGGGATTGTGACGTCAGACCCGGCGATGGGTTTGTGGACAAACATTAGTTCAGACGGGAGAGAGGGAGCGACAGGACCCCCAGCCCCCACAGCTCAATAGCATTGGCTACACACACACTGGGATCAGGTAGCGCAGGGAACACAGTGACGTCACTGGGAGAGGGGTCAGCTCGTCACAGAGAGTCAGCACGTGGTTTGTGAAGAGGAGATTGTGTCTGACTAATCTAGTGACAGCTTGTCACAGAGAGTCAGCACGTGGTTTGTGAAGAGGAGATTGTGTCTGACTAATCTAGTGACAGCTTGTCACAGAGAGGGGGTTGTGGCGTCCTCTCGACGTGAAAGGCGCTGTTTGAATGTAAGTTTTGATTGATCGATTGATTGATTGGTTGGTTGGTTGGTTGGTTGGTTGTCTGTTTGTCTTTTGGGGATGAAGAGAGCGTGGGATCAGCAGGTAACAGCAGTGACTCTGTACAACATCCAAACCTGATGAGACAGGATGGAGGAAGGATTATCATTATTATCACTGCAGCTCAGCGGTGAGAAAACTCAACTTACACTCACCTTGTGTTCGAATCCAAGCAGGTGACAGTCAAACCTTGGGCAAGTGTCCTTACTGACACACACAAACCTCCTAATAATCCATCCAAAAAAAACCACAACAATAAAAATTGATGATTTTCAATCCACAACTGTTCATGGGACACGCACAGCGCAAGTCGTGGATTGATGTGTGCAATTGGCTTGATAGTATATTCTGTGAAGCGCTTTGAAGCAATGATAAGATGTGAGAAGCGCTACCTATATCAAATGCAAGGATTATTATTATTATTAATTATTCTTCAGCCTTAGAAACCTGGAGGACCGAGCCAGTAGAACAGTGGAGGAGATCAGTGGAGGAGAAAAGAGGCCTGAGGTGAGTGAGTGAGTGTGTGTGTGGGGCTTAGGGGTGGGGAGAAGTGACGAGCGGTGATTGGCAGACCAGTCACAGGACGTCCTGGGCCTGACACACATTCTGGGACATAACACAAGGCGGCAAATTCAAATTGTGTTTAGTCAGCACGACTGTGGCCGAGGAGTGTGGAGATGTCCCCTGATCTGAGAGGTTCCTCTCACACATAACACTGGAGTCAGCTCCCGTCAATAAGTCAATATTCACACCCACAACATCCAGGTTCATGAGACCTGACTCTCTCACTGCCCCTGTACACAGCCCGTCAGTCTGGGAATGTCAGTGATCAGTTGAATGACACTTGTTACAGCCTGGGTCAGCATCAGGGACAAATCAATACAAAAATACATTGCCCAAAGTATTGTCACTGCCTGATGGGTGAGGATGGCTTGTGTGGTTGACCACCTGACCTGTTATCCCAATCTGAATGACCAGGGCGGGCGGGCGGGCGGGTGAATCGATGCATCGATGAAGGATGTGAGAAAGGACAGAGACACAGACAGAGAGAGAGATGGAGAGAGTGAGTGTGAGAGACACACTGAGAGATATTTACCTCCTGAGGAGATAGGCCAACATCTGAGCCAGAGCTGCGTCCTCCCCCCCCCCCCCCCCCCACCTCTCTCTCCTGTCACACTCTCTCTCCTGTTACACGCTCTGTCTCTCTCTCCCCTTCACACTCTCTCTCTCTCCCCTCTCTCTGTGCCTCTCTCCCCTGTCTCTCTCTCTCTCTGTCCCTCTCCTCCCTCTCTCTGTCCCTCGCTCCTCTGTCCCTCTCTCTCTGTCCCTCTCCCCCCCTCTCTCTGTCCCTCTCTCCCCTGTCTCTCTCTCTCTCTGTCCCTCTCTATCTGTCCCTCTCCCCCCTCTCTCTATCCCTCTCTCCCCTGTCCCTCTCTTCCCTATCTCTGTCCCTCTCTTCCCCCTCCCTGTCCCTCTCTCCTGTCTCTCTCTCTATGCCCCTCTCTCCCCTGTGCCTCCCTGTGCCTCGCTATGCCCTCTCTCCCCTTTCCCACCGTCTCTCTCTGACCCTCTCTCCCCTGTCCCTCTCTCTCTCTGCCCCTCTCTTCCCTCTCTCTGTCCCTCTCTCCCCTCTCTCTCTCTATGTCCCTCTCTCCCCTGTCCCTCTATATGTCACTCTGTCCCCTGTCCCTCTCACTGTCTCTCTCTCTCTCCCCTGTCCCTCTCTCTCTGTCCCTCTCTCTCTGTCCCCCTCTCTCTGTCCCTCCCCCCCCCCTCTCTGTCACTCTCTCTCAGTCCCTCTTCCCCCCCTCTCTCCCCTTTCCCTCTCTCTCTATGTCCCTCTCTCCCCTGTCCCTCTATATGTCACTCTGTCTCCTGTCCCTCTCTCTGACTCTCTCTCTCCCCTGTACCCCTCTCTCTGTCCCTCTCTCCCCTGTCCCTCTCTCTATGTCCCTCTCTCTCTGTTCGTCTCTCTCTCTGTCCCTCTCCCCCTCTCTCTCTCTCTGTGCCTCTCTCCCCTGTCCCCCCCTCCCTCTCTGTCCCCCTCACTCTGTCCCTCTTCCCCCCCTCTCTCTCTGTCCCTCTCTCTCTCTGTCCCTCTCTCTCTGTCCCTCTCTCTCTGTCCCTCTCCCCCTCTCTCTCTCTGTCCCTCTCCCCCTCTCTCTCTGTCCCTCTCTCCCCTGTCCCCCCCTCTCTCTCTGTCCCCCTCACTCTGTCCCTCTTCCCCCCCTCTCTCTCTGTCCTTCTCTCTCTCTGTCCCTCTCCCCCCTCTCTCTGTCCCTCTCTCCCCCCTCTTTATGTCCCTCTCTCCCTTGTCCCTCTCTCTCCCTGTCCCTCTCTCCCCTGTTCCTCTCTCTCTCTGTCCCTCTCTCCACTTTCTCTGTCTCTGTCCCTCTAACCCCCCTCTCTCTGTCTCTTTCCCTCTCTCCCCTGTACCTCTGTCTCTCTCTCTCTCTCTGCCCCTTTCTCCCCTCTCTCTGTCTCTCTCTGTCTATATCCCTCTCTCCCCTGTCCCTCTCTCTCTTTGTCCTTCTCTCTGACTCTCTCTCCCCTGTCACACTCTCTGTCCCTCTCTTCCTGTCCCTCTCCCTCCCCTGTCCCTCTCTCCCCTGTCACACACACTCTCTCGTCATGACGAGGACCAACCTCGTCGCGACGAGAGAGAGAAAGACACAGAGAGACAGTGAGAGAGATGGAGAGAGACAGACACACAGAGAGACACAGAGAGAGACAGAGAGACACATACTCTCTCTACCTAGCGTTCGTAGAGAGAGAGATGGAGAGACAGACAAACACAGAGAGAGAGACAGACACACACACTAACACTATGTGTGTATATAGAGACACAGACACAGAGACAGAGACACACACACACAGATAGAGACACATTATTAATTATTCACAACCACCCACACACAGAAAGATAAATACTCACACTCACAGATAGCCACACACACAGAGATAAAGACACACTCACATCATTATCATTATTTATTCATATCTTCCTCCCTCTCCCCCCTCTCCCTCTCTCCCCCCCTCTCCCCCTCTCCCTCCCTCTGCCCCTCTCCCTCCCTCTCCCTCTCTCCCTCCCCCTCCCTCTTCCTCTTCCAGAGCTTTGAGAATGTCCCTGGTTTCGGGATCAGGTCCCAGATCAGTCCCCGGGCTGAGAATGGGTCTCGATCCCGCGACAGGCAGAGGAACGTAGTCCACAGGAAAGCACAGGCACCCACATAGGCCGTGCGTAGGTACGCAGGGACCAGGGAGAAGTTACTAGCCTAGGGAGACAGAGAGAGGGAGAGAGATTGAGAGAGTGTGAGAGAGACTGAGAGAGACTGAGACACACAGAGAGAGACTGAGAGAGTGGAGAGAGAGTGTGAGAGAGACTGCGAGAGAGACTGAGTGAGTGTGAGAGAGTGAGAGAGACTGAGGCACGCAGAGAGAGACTGACAGTGTGAGAGTGTGCGAGAGACTGGGAGAGTGCGAGAGAGACTGAGAGAGTGTGAGAGAGTCGCCGGGATGGAGCTCTGGCAAATCTCTAGCGCGGTGACGAAGGTTGAAGTTTTGTTGCTGGTTTGTGCGATACACCTCTTCCTTCTGTCGGATCTTCTGGTCGGATTGAACCTTTGGTTGAAGGTTTGATGGAAGAATAGGCAGTGTTGTTCGAAGTGTCCTGCTCATCAGCAGCTCACTTGGTGACATGCCATTCTGGAGAGGAGACGCTCTGTACGCCAGGAGGGCAAGACAGGGATCTTCATTCTTTTCGAGTAGCCCTTTCATTGTACGAACTGCTCTCTCAGCTTCGCCGTTTGCCTGTGGGTACCTTGGCGAGCTGGTGGTGTGTACGAATCCGTACTTCTCTGCAAACTGGAGGAATGAGGCTGAACTAAATTGCGGCCCATTGTCAGAGACCACCAAGTCTGGGATCCCGTGAACGGCAAAGATTTATTTCAGTGCTCTGATAACGGTTGCTGAGATTTGGCCTGATGAGAGAGATTTTATTTCTATCCAGCTTGAGTAGTAGTCGAATACAACGAGAAAAATCTTCCCTTGGTATTCAAATAAATCCATTCCCAGCCTTTCCCACGAACGTGATGGGAATGATGCTGGCAATAGAGGCTCGCGTTGTTCTGGTCGGTGTTTGGCACAAGTCAAACATTTAGAAATCATCTCTTCTATAGTCTTGGAGAAACCCGGCCACCAAACAGATGTACGTGCTCTGGCTCGGTATTTGGTGATTTCCAAATGGCCCTGATGGATGCAATCAAGCATTTCCAATCTCATGGTTCTGGGAATGATTATGCGGTCGTCATCAAGAAGAAGATTGTCGAGGATAGAGAGATGACTTTTACTTTCCCAGTACTGTCGAAGTAGTGGTGTGTGTGGCATGTAAGCAGGCTTGGCCTCAGGGCACAGTGTTATGTGGTACGGTGTCTGAAGTTTTCCCAGGCCAGTGAACAATCTAAGATATTCTGTTTTAAAGTTGGGAGTTGTACTCTGCTTCTCCTCATTTACTCTTGCGATGAGGCCAAGATCGACTCATAATTGTTTATGAGTAGCGAACATCTCTGGTTTTGAATTACTTAGAGTCGCTCAGTTGTCTCCCTCTGGAGGTACTGCAGGTTAGCAATCAGCATTCCCGTCACTGGTGGTGGGATGAGGCCTGGACCACGGAGGGACTGATTGGTCTCTTTCAGTTGTACGTCGGCTAGCCAGGGTTCTGTGTCAATGATGATGGAAACGGTTGCCGGTGTCTAGCTTGAAGCAGGTGCGGTGTCCATCAACTAAGATGCAAGCACTCCAAAAGTCATTGTCAACGATCTCACCGAGGAATGGAAGGTCATCCTGTAGTGAGTCTCGAACTTCATGCACTTTTGTGTTTCTGCGTTTGGTTGCAGCGCTGCGGCAAACTGCCTGGAAATGACCTTTCTTTTGGCAATTGTTGCATACGGCATCTTTTGCAGGACATTGTTGACGCGAATGGCGTTGTCTGCCTCACCATTGACAATTATCGACCTTGGAATCTCGTGTTTGCTGCATTTGTTTGCTCGACTTTAAGCTGTTGTCGTTGGATGGAGTTTTGCGTTTAGTGACATGATCAATGCTAGTGGACCTGATGTCACCACGGACAATGTCTCGGCTGTTATATCTTGCCTCTGACTGACGGCATATATGGACCGCTTTGTCAAACGTGAGGTCCGGTTGGGCCTGCAGAGAGTCTGACAATTTTTCAACCAGCACTCCAACAACAATTCTGTCTCTGATTAAGCTGTACTTGAGCTCGCCGTATTGACAGTTATCCGCTAGTCTAAACAAATCTTGTATGAAAACATCAATGGATTCGCCTGGCACTTGTTTTCGCCTGTTAAACCGAACCCTCTCCACGATCTCATTTCCTCTGCCTTCATAATGTTCAGTTAGTGCTTCTATAAGTTCATCATATGTTGCAGTTTTCTCATTTATTCTGAGAGTGATTATAATGTTAGCAGTGCAATCTCCCATGGACAATAGGAGTGCGCTCACCTTTTTTACGTCTTCTTTTTCAATGAGACATGAGGCAATGCGATAACGTTCAAAATGATTGATCCATTTATGCCACAATTCACATTGGTCTGGTTCATTTCCACCCTCAAACTTGCTTGGCAAATTAATCTGGTTCGACAGATCTGTAGCCATGTTTTGTGTTTCACTTTCAGACCGCTGCCACCATGTTATATTCGAGATATAAAAGAGAGACCATGGAGAGATCGACTTTCATGTAAGACGGATTTATTCAGAAGAGACCACAAGAATGCAATTCGAAATGCTACTACAGTGGTCACGAGATGGCGCTATACCCGATACATCTACATATAAGGCCATAGTAATTAGCATAATCCTACACTTATCGACATGCCTCCAAGCGCTTCACAGACTGGGCTATAATGTGCTACAGGAACGCGTTGGTAAATATGCATTATCATAAGATCTCAGAAGTAGAGGTTGGCCATTCGGCCACTCGAGCCATCCCTGACAATAAATAAGAAAATGGGTGATATTCCAACCTAGCTTCTCCTATCCCGCCTAATTCCCATATCCCTTCATTATTTTCTCCACAATAACAATGTTATTCTCAGTCTAGAGTATGTTGAAGGACTGAGCATCCACAGCTTTTTGGGTAGGGAGTTCCAAAAATTCACTACCTTCTGAGTGACGAAAGTTTTTCTCAACTCAGTGCGAAAGGGCTCAGCCCGAATTTTTTGCCAGTGATCCCAGGTGATAGTTTCTCCAACCAGTGGAAACAGACTCCCGCTGGCGACACTGGTATGCCACTGAATAATCTTTTTTTGTGTGTGTGGTAGGTTTCTGAGTGTGACATAACTAAAGTTTCCACAAATATGAAAATTTTCCACATATGTGTGCGAGTACAGAACATGAGTTGCGGTATCGAGTTGTTAACGTGATGGATCAGAAAATACATTGAAAATCGTTGTTTGAACCGTTAGCTATCATGCCGTGATATTATATGCTGCCAATGTTTGTAGAGAAGTTACAGTACAATAGTCCTGTGTTTGCCACAAAACTCAATTAATGAAGAAACTTACTGGAGATAGGACATTCAGGTTCGTGGAATTCAAAACTAAAACCGCAAAAATGACCACCTTCATCGTATTTCTAACGACATTTTATTTATATGTTGAGCAGTCGTGGAAACCTCGAAACATTGAGCAGAATTCACTTGCATCAACAATTTACGCTTCTACTTTTAAAACGAGAAGTTTGCGGAATATGATCAAAACCCAAAACTGTATTTGGAACAACTCGGCAAAAAATTCACAGACAACATATTTGAGAGAATAGTTTGAAATACTGTGAGACAGTTAGCGGTTACTTATCCGTAGATAACAATCAGCTTTACCAATCAAAAAGATTTCACTATGACAATGATTTTGAGCAACGTTCACCTTTTCTTCTGTTGCCAATTTCATCAGTTATGTTTGCAGATGTGTGTTAATTATCTGCCTCTTTGGTCTCCGTTTACAATTACACTGAGTAACATTAACTTTATATTGACGGATATTCTATCTGTGATTTCAGCATCATATCAGAGACAGTGGTTTGAAATAACGCAAACACGTTTACCAGGGCTATGTTCCCAATGTTTCTAGATATATACCAGGTAGATTGGGTACTGTTTGCATTGTTCAATGTATGATAGTTACGGTTTGAATGGAACTGAATCAAAACAGACTTGATTTGCTTCCGCAACGCACTAGCGTTTGAGTAAAGCCATGTAGACTGCTTTGAAGACACATTGATCTAAATTTCACTGCACATATATTTGTTGATTGACAATGTAGCGGGTGCTCTTCCGTGTGTGTCAACAACCAGCCAATTGGACGTTCTTCCTATTTAATAGGCGCTAAAATCACAACATTTCTTGTTATTGTTGAGGGAGCATTATTCTGCATCTATTCCTGTTCTGGGAATATGAACGGACGGTGAAGCTGGAGCTGTTTTCTAGCGTTAGAATGGACTTAGTCGTGTTGTTAATTAAATAATTTACCAATTAGTATATAATGAAATGTCACCGTTCTCTTAATCTCATCTCTGAATTGTTTCTGGGTAGCAGCATAAATGCATGTGTTAGTGCAGGAGCTCAAAAGCTTCAGCATGAAGCCCGTTTGACGAATAATGTAAAAAGGATCATTGTAGCCTGAGAAGTAATTTGACTCTGAAATTCTCCAGTATAAGAAAAATAAAACATACGTCATCCATAACAGTATAAAATTCCCCGATATCGCAAAGAGTAAAACAATGGCTTTCCTTCGGTTCCTCATCTCTGTATCAATGTCTCCCTCAACTCTATTCCTGTCCCCATCACTGTGTCCCCGCAATCTCCTTCGGACTCGACTGGCCACCAGGATGTACCTGACAATCAGGGCGTTCAGCAACAAAATCACAACGAATGGGAGAATCGGGATTAAAATAAGGTCGAGGAGCTGCACTACTGTCCATAGTATAAACGAGTAAAAGCTTGTTTTGACAACACATCCCCACGGTATACTGTTAACTATGAACCGTGGTTCAATGGAAAAATACCAAGGAATATTTTCCGCAATGAAGAACGCACTCAGCCCCGCTATTACTTTCGCAGCTGTTTTTTCGGTGCAATATTTAGTTTTCAGTTGTTGGCAGCAGATGGCGACATATCGATCAAAGGTGAAAGCCACAGTTAGCCAGACAGAGATTGCCGATGCTGCAGAACGCAGTACATCTAGCAGACCGCAAACAGGAGTGATGGACATGAATGAATCTGGGAAGTAATAATCAATAATACGATAGAAAATCACCGAGAAAATTACCACCATCAGATCAGCCACTGACATGGCCACCAGATAGTGAGAGACACATTTGGTTAGACCGCATTTCCCTCGGGAAAGGATCACAATGGCCACTAGGTTAGCTACAGAGAGAGAGAGAAAGAGAAATTACCAATTATATTCATTCATTCCTACAGTTGACTTGGTGCCAATAATCATGCAAATGAGATTCAATTCCAGGGTCAGGGCTCTGTAAAGCATTCGGCAACTTTCATTTATCCACACGCCTCATAATAATCCCTCAGAAACAAAATAATCCTAAATTATTTCCGCAGTTTCCACTGGTGTGCGAATCTGTGACTCGTGGTCACAGAATTAAAATAGTTTCAAAACGCAGCAGAGAAATGTTTTCACTCAGCCGGTGGTTCGAATCTGGAATGCATTGCCAGAAAAGGTGATGGTTGCCGATTCGATAACAGGTTTTGAAAGGGAATAGAATATTTTTGGGGGGGAGAACAGGTCTGCTAGGTTATGGTAAGAGAGCTGGGCAGCGGGATTTGCTCTTTTCAAAGAGCCGGCACAGAATAAATGTGCTGAATTGCCTCCTTTTGTCCCGTAAAATTCTATGGGTCTATGATTCTATAACATTTGTTCAGGGTTGAAAATTTAAACTAATTCCGAAACTATTATTTGCTGATTGGGAGGCGCGTGACGATCCCAGATTGTTCGTTTGGGATTAAAGCTGCAGGCTTTTCATCTAAAACCACCTACCTTGCTATTTACATTGCCTTCAACCAAGCCTCCCTGCAGCTCCACCAGAAGCACCCTGACCATCAGTGCTTTGACTTGCAGAGTGAAATGGAAATGACTGGGAATACTTTGTCAATGGTCACTGATACTGATCACTGATCCAGTCACGCTTACCTCTGAATTTTCTTATAATTATGGAATTTGAGGTACTTGTACAATTTGGATAATATTGTATTGGATTCAAAGGGAAAGAAGGTGTGCTTGAGTCAGTGCATATATTCCCTTTTATCCAATATATAGTCAAAGGCAGTCTCTCCCCTGTGTGTGCAGCCAATCGAGAGCGGATGTGTCACAAAAATAGTGTCACACAAATATTTCTGGATTTAGTGACCAATTGTTTTTTTTTAGGAAAGGATTATTGCAACTTTGATAACAGCGTCCACAAACGAACAACCGGATATCAACTTATCGGTCAGTAAACAGAGGAATGGGGAGTAAAGAAACTTGCCCAATATTTCATTCTGTCCAGAAAATGTACTCCGGTCCCCGTTTCACTGACTACGGACGGTAATTAGGAAACATAGATAAGTCAACATGGGCCATTCGCGGTCTTGCCATCCCCTACCTTTGTAACCTGGTGTCCCCCGTGTTTGTACCGGAGCTCAACTGCGGCAACATGAAGCCAGATCGCCAGTTAATACACTTAGGATCATTATCCCGTGAACATATAGTCGTTTGTAATCTTCCAGTGTACGATATATAGAATATGTATCATTTAAAATATGATAAAATTGGCAGAAAGAATAAATGATGGATTTCCTCCTGTTTTTCATCTCTGAATCACTGTCTCTCTCAACACTATTCCTGTCCCCATCACTGTTTCCGCGCAATCTAATGCGGGCTCGACTGGACACCAGTATATGACATTCAGGCCGTTGATCAGCAAAATCAGAACGAATGGGTGAAATGGAGTCAGAAGAATGCCGAGCCAGTTAATCACTATCCATGTGAGTGAAGTGTGACAGCTTGGTATCGCTTTTGCATCCAAAGGGTTTCTGGTCAATTATGGCCTTGGGTACATACACAAAATACCAGGGACAGTTGTTCACAGTGAAGACAACACTCAACGTGGCTATCACTGCATCAGTGGTGAACTTTTTCGCTTTGAGTCTTTTGCCAACAGATTGTGATATATCGATCAAAAGTGAAAGCGATAGTGAACCAGACAGCCCTTTTTATAAATTCCAGTATAAAAAAGCACCCGGCAGACTGAGCACGAACGGAAATCTGAAGTATTTATGAACAATGTTAGCAGATCAACGTGACAATAACCAGCATCAGATCAGCCACTGACATGGAAAACAGACACATGCACGTGAAGAACCGCACCTCCCTGGAGCTAGGACCACAACTGTTCGCAATTATGAGAGAACGCACAGATGGTGGAGAGAGAGATGGAGACAGAAAGGATAGATAGAAACAGATAGAGAAAATGAGAGAGTTGGATACACTAAAGTGGGAGGGATCAACATACACAAACATACACACAGGGAAATGCGGAAGAAACGCCATAGTAGGGAAAGATACAAAAACACAGACAATGAAAGTGACAGCCAGAGACTGTCGATCATGTTCAGAGAAAAACATACATCACAATAGACACAAACACATACCAACAGATAGAAAGGGAGATGTGTTGGCAGAGATACAGCCACATTTAGAATATGAGACGTTCAGACACAGAAGGGGGCATATTAATAGAGATACGCACAAACTGAGCTAAACCGAGAGATATGAACGTCATTTAGAAAAGCAAAATTTATAAAAAATTATCGTATCGTTTGATACAGCAAATTGTCTATTGTTCAAGACATCTCAAAATGGAGCATCTACCTCGCCGTGTCCTGTCTCAAACATTCTGAGATAACACCGGTCACTCACCTCACTGTTTGCTTACATACAATGTTGGGATTGCACAGAGGATCAATCCATCGCTCCTCTATCATTAGCGCATTCAGAGAATTATTTAATTTGAACATAAAAAGTCATCAGATACAATCGAATATATCCTCTTGACTCCACTGCTGCATTTGAATACAATACAGTGTTTGCATTAATCCTGTCTCATTCTTTGAGAGTTTTGCACGACCACAGATGGCGTGGTATCAAATGCACGAATCGTTGATATTGAGTCCATAATCTTCAACCAATATCGGTCTGTCTGTAAAACATGCCAATGTAAAATGCCTCTGCAAATGGTAATTTTGGTTGAGAAACACACATCACAATAGAGGAGTCAATTTGATATATTCGATTGCACCACATTATATATATATATACAAATTAAAGAATTCTCTGAATGAGGCAAATGGGAGAGGAGAGATTTATTCTCTTTCCAACCCAGCATTATAGGTAAGCATTCAAATTCCCCGCTGTGCGAGAGGCGCTTCACAAATGATGATTGTTTGGTTGTTGATGGAGTCCAATGTGTGAATATGGAACCAAAGCGCAAACCTCCCAGATTCAGCCAGTAAATTACGACCAATAGAGATTAGTCTGGAAACTTGTATTTGATATAAAATCGTATCAACGGAATGAGGCTACAACGTTTACTGCACACTAACCTAAATAATGAATTGGATAAATCACTTGCCAGGAATTCCAACAGCAACGAGAATCGGGTAGTAAATTTTTTGGATTCTCGAAATTATCGAATCGTGCATCTTCACGGAGACAAAATGAATCCTCTTCTACAAAAGGCAGCTCATTCACGCAATACGTAGGGGTTCTGAAGAGCACTAAGAGGGGTCTTATTTAAATGAAAGTGCTGAACGTTCCTTTGAGCAATTTTACCGCACGATCCTGGATGAGTTTGAGCCGTGTGCAAATAAAAACATTATCATCCCTGATTTACGCAATTCAAACCACTGATGTAATTGGGGGCAACTGGATGTCCATTCCATGATGAAACCCAGGCCAAAAACACTACACACGCCACCGTGCCTCAGTGCAATGTGTTGTTTTTAAAATATCTAACCCTTCAGAGAGATGCACATGTGTGTGTGTGTCCCACACCTACACACAGTATTCCCCAGCCTGGAGTGTGTGTGTACATTGTCTACACAGGGGCCACTCACCAGCATTGAACCCATTACCTACAGCATTGGGCACAGCTTGGGAGGGACAAAGGCCTTTGTGACCACAGTGTGTACAGGGCGCTGAGGTCACTGCTGTAGTTTAACCCGTTAAAGGTGATAACGCTTTCCATAGATGATAATGCTGCCATACAATTCCAATATACTGCCTTACATTGTATACACCTGGATGTGAAATGCTTATCAGCCACAAAGGAGTGAAATATTCATGGGTTAAATGTATTGCTCGGTATACATGTGTGTCTGTTACTTTGTTTATCCCTGTATGTGTGTATCTCTCCCTCTCTCTCTCTAACATTTGTGACTCTTTCACTAACACTTTCTCTCTCTCTCTCTCTCTGTCTCTCTCTCTCTGTCTCTCTGTCTCTCTCTGTCTCTCTCTGTCTCTCTCTCTCTCTCTCTCCCTCCCTCTCTTGGTTTGTGTGTCTGTGTATGTAGACACACGTGTATGCATCTGTCCCTCTGTAAGTGGCTCTGTGTGTGTACGTCTGTGTGTGTCTCTGTCTCCCTTTCTGCGTGTCCCACTCTCCAACACCCTCTCTATCTAACTGTCTCTGTCCCTGACTGTCTCGCCCTCTCTCTAACTGTAAATGTGTGGGAGTGTGTGTCTGTATGTTTGTGTGAGCGTGGCAGCGTGTCTAAGAATATAACAACATTAGAATTAGGAGCAGCAGTAGGACATTCGGCCACTCGAGGCCGCCCCGCCATTTGATAAGATGGTGGCTGATCTTCTGACATTACCAGCTCTATCCCCATATTCCACAATCCCTCTATAATATATATATATATATTTATATATATGAGATACATTGCATTTACTGAGTAGCATTTAAATTGTGTTTCTGGCTGACTGTACATGCGGATACCACAATATCCAATTTCACAATTCAATTGTTGCAGAAAGATTATGTAAGTCTCCTGGCCAACAGATACAATTAATCACTCGCTTTGTGGATGAATCTCGGACTTCACTGTGCGCAAAATGTATCTTATATTTCGAATCTACAGAAGCACCATTTCAGTAACCATGGAGTAAAGTAGTGGAACATATTCCCGAATCAGATTGTTTAAGCACTATGTGTTGATTTTCAAAAAAAAACAATGTTAGGTTTATTTTAGGAATTATTGTAACATGGTAGATATATTGTTCGCGTGCAACCATAATTGCGAACAGTATGAAGATGAAAGATGAACCATATTCTCTTTATTGATCTAGATTTCGGTTACATATGTATGCTTCAACCAAAAATTCACAATCAGGAAATCGTTGTAGGATATATACTGTGAGCTTTCGTGTGTGAGATTTGAAGATATCATAAGCAACGATATGAACTATCACGATTATTATTAGTATATCATTATTTCGAATAACATATTGAGAGTATTCGCTGACATGGGAAGAATCCAAAGGCCGCGGTCTCGGGTAGTGGCGCTGTGATTACTACTGAAGTTTAAACATCTAATAGTGGCATGTATGCCACGCCATACAATCCAATTATGACTTTCAGACATTCCAAAAGTCTGGATAAGAACAGCGGTACCATTTGCAAATTTTCCAGTTTGGTTCATAGGGTGCACTCGATCCTCTTAGTACGAAACGTTGTAATTGAAATGTTTTGCTTGGGATGCATTCATTGTCGTGGTGTTTTAGATGAAAGTTTAAACTGCAGTTGCTGTTCAGCAAATTAGAATCATAGAATTATAGAATTCAAAATTGATCTACGAAATGGTATCTGTAGAGCGTCTTTTACATCGGCAGGCCGTCCCAAGGCGCTGAACATTCAGGTCTTGAACCAAGCATGGAAGAGGTGCAGGGTAGTGGGTTTAGGATCGAGAGAGCGTTAGGAGGTTGGGAGAGAATTGCGAGGGCAGCAGATGGTAAGGTCGAAGAGGAAGGTCTTGATACCGTTCGTGAAGGAGGTGAGAGAGGGAGTGCGGCGAAGGTACTGTGGACTGGAGTTCCAGAGAGTGGGGACAGAGAGATCAAGATCCCATGCGCCAATCCAGGGGCGGGTCAGGAGGGGGATATACAGCAGATCTGAGCCTGCTAAGCAAAGTGGTGTTGAGGTTCATAGTGTGACAGCAGGTCGGAGAAGTAGTGGGGGCAATGCGGTGAATGGACTTGACGGCGAGGACGAGGAACTTGCATTCGACGCTCTGCGGCATTGGGAGCCAATGAAGCTTGGCAGGGGAGTGAGTGAAGTGTCCGTGATAGGGACCCGAGCAGCGGGAGTGTGTGCGGTGTGTGGGGAGGGGTGGGTGTGGGACGGCGGTTCTTGGTAGGGGGAAGTGGAAATATGTTGGAAATTCTTAAGAAAGGGAGGAAGCAAGGAGAAGGGATGGCGGGATACGGTTCCACAATATCGTGCCAGAGTGGCTGAAAGCTCGACCACCGATAATAGGGCGGTTAGGGCGGCGGACGTGCAGCAGGCCAGAGACCGCTGAACGGAAGGGACAGACAGGCTGATAGTTAGACAGCAGGTCAGAGAGATAGGTGGAGGGAATTCCGTGAAAGGCTTTCAGGATGAAGGAGGTCGTTAAGTCTTTTGTATCCGTGACAGTTCGTCGAAAGTGCTACATAATCTGTCATTGTCCACGGTTCTTTACTCACAGATTTCTATTTTATTTTCATTCGCCCTTCTCTCTCTCTCTCTCACTCTCTCTATATATATATATATATATTTATATATATATATATATAATATTTATATATATATGTATTATATACATATAGATATATACACTATTCAATTCATGTTTAATTGTTAGTATTGAATGTTATTATTCAACATCCTTTAATGTGTTGCCCTGCAAGTGGTTAAGTACTTGCTGGGTAAATATCTTTCTTTATCTTTTCCTGTATCGTGCAGAACCCGGCATTCTGGTAGGCAAGACAGTAGCAGATACACTAAAGTCTTCCCACTCCTTGCCAAAAGGACCATTGATGAATACATTTATACCGGTTCCCGACCACGTCCCAGGTTTACCGAATTCTACATTAATAGTGATGCAGTGAGAGACAACGAACCCAATTTACATGGATCATTAGAGCTCGGTTACGCATTCGGGATTACATATTTTAATTTGACCAAGTGATCCCGTGGATTCCCGTCTCATCATTCGAACTTCATAAATTCTTTCAGGAATGTTATCCTTAGCGATCACTGGACTGATATCGTAAGCCTTGATGTAAATTTGCCATGCACATTAGAAAAGACATTGCAATCCAGCTACACCGTACCAACACGGAAATTAGTTGAATTCTGTTGGATATAAAGAGCTCAGCATTAATGGGCTCCACGCCAGCTGCATTGGCATGAGCCAAACTGTACCCAAACACCAACCTACCCTACACACCATCGGCCTTACCACAAGAAAGTATAAGGCCTCCACGGGACATCTGGTTCCCTGCCAATAACTAGACCATTGCTACATTACGGCATTTTTTTTCACTGTCTCCAATTGTTTTTGGTCAGGATTGGAATGCGGCTAATTGGCAAGCTATTGTGAAATTAATTTCTATTGATTCCAGCAGTTCCGTGGTTTTAGATCTGATAATATTCGTTTGTAAGTCAGTTTACTAAACGAGCCAATGCAATGCACGAACTTGGAGTCATGAAGTCGTTATTTTTTATTGTCGCTGACGATGTGGCCAGTTGAACTTCTATATGAAGTAGATTTTGTAGAATGTGGACTGAGGAGACTACAGAGGATTGTGCAGGACATTCAATCAAAACAACAGTATAAGATGGGAGGCTTAGATTTTCAAGTGAGTTTACCGAAAACTAAATGCATAAACAAAGAATCACGAAAACACACAATGCGTTTGTGAAATAATAATAATAACATTCCTTGCATTTGATATAGCGCTTTTCACATCTTATCGACATCTCAAAGCGCTTCACAGAATATACTGTAAAGTAAATTGACTGTATATATTTGTGCGCGAATTGCGGCAGCCAATTGCGCACAGCAGTGTCCCACAAACAGTTGTGGATTGAAATGACCAATTTTATTATTGTGTTTGTTTTTTTGGAGGGATTATTATTAGGCGTGTGGAGTATGGAAACTTGCCCAAGGTTTCGCCCTGACCTGCCTGGATTCGAACACATATCTCCCCAGCTTGAGTCTCCCCAGCTTGCAAGTGCTCTAACCACTGAACCACAGGAGCTCCACGAAATGCGTTTTCAGTCTTTCTGGCAATTTTCAGTATTTTTCAGTATTTCTGGCACTTTGGAACACTGGAGGGTATTCCGAACTGCAGAAGTGGAGGTTAGGGGAGAATATGGATATAGTGTGTGGCAGAATAAAATCACGAAGTACAAATGAGACGGGTGAAGAAATATAACTTGAAAGCGGCAATGGAGTAAGTCGAAGGTACTGTTACGGAAGAGTTGAATCAAGTGAATGTCAGCATAAACTCCAAAACTCAGGCGCTGTTATCATCACCCTTTATGGACGCACTCAATCCACATATTACAGAGACAATATGGCATCTCGGAATCCTGCTCGACCCTCAAATATCCTATCCCCCAAAATCCGCTAATATTTCAATCCTAAAGCTACTAAAAACCTGGTCCATGCAGTTGTCATCTCTTGGCTGGAATACTCCAACTCCTTCCTCACCGGTCTACCCTCTACCACTATTCAAAATTCCAACACATACAGAACTCTGCCGCCCGCATTCTTGCCAAAACCCTAAGTAGCTCCAAAACTTCCCCAGTCATTGCCAGACTTCAGTGGCTCCCTGCGATGACCAGAGCAACTACAGGATTCTTATTGTTGTGTTGAAAACTCTCCACTCCTCGGCTCCCCACATGTCTCTAAACTCCACGTTGCTCACGAGTGCCTATTGCCTATTGCCTCCTCTCTGCTGCATCATGCCTTGTTAAAGGAATCGTCCGTTCCACCGTCGGCAATCGTGCCTTCAGCCATAGCGCCCCGATGTTGAGGAAACACCTTCCCTAAAAAACTCATCCCCTCCGTTTCTATTTTCTCATTTTTCATGAAGACATATATTTTCTACCGCGCCAATGATCACCTTCCCCTGCCCACCCCTCTCCCAACCGCACTCCGCGTTTCGGCCCTGGGATCCGCTAAGTTGAAGCGCTATCAGACGCCGTCTGGCGTGAACGATTTCAGAAGGCAGCAAACAGTCGATCATTTGCACTCGCGTTTTGGTTGTTTGAGGACCAAGGGTTCCCAGTTTCTGCTCTTGTGAAGGGGGCCTTCGAGCTGACAAAGGAATATCTTCAACGGGACCTTGAAGAACCTGATGTATCCCAGCATCGCACAGTACCACAGAAAGGGGTTCCAGGGTGTGCACAGATAAGAAGAAACACATCAAAATAATTGCATGTTAGCCAGGGAATGAGCGATACGAAATAGTTCAGAGACCACTGAGTAATTATTAATGCAAGGACATCAGAGAAGAGAGAGCCGCGGAGGATTACATCGATTGTGGGTTAAATGTATAGCTAGGGATGCTTCGCAATTACTAAGATGCTGTTAAGCTTATGTCCTGGCTGCCTTTTCAATAGAAGGTAAAATATCACAATAACACAAAATAGTGCAAAGAGTATATTCGTGTTATCTGGCCAACAGTCCCGCAGATACAACTCATCACATCACTATTCTCGAACGTTGCTTTATGCAAAATAATTCCTGTGTTTTGCATTTACAGAAATACCGTTTCAGTTGTCAAACAGTACAGCTGTGGAACAGGTTCCCCAAGGGAACCGTTGGAGGACAAAAAGGTTGATTCCTTTAAAAATAGTTCAAATACTTTTCCGTTAGGTAATAACATAGTGGATAGGAATACATATGTAGCTCGGGATATCTGTGCATGTGACAAACACAGAAGTAGAAAGCGAACTGGACAGCCATTATAGTTTAATAACGTATCGTTTCATATTTTCTAAAATTTCCCTCAAATACTAAACGCAAGTCCCGACTTACATTACATTCTGTAAGTATGTGCATTTGTAAATCTGATAAATAACTATATCAATTGCAGGGTTTACCGTTAGTTCATTATTATTTCGAATAACTTGTTGAGTTTTTTGCATTTGGTAATATTTTTTTATGGTTTAAAATTGAGTCCTACATCCACAATCATCCCTTTATCGCCTACAGATGTTTAATCCTCAGGATACAGATTTATTTATTTTACGATTTCCAGTTTTGTAGCAGAACAACATCAAATGCTCACACATTGCCCACAGCACAGGGCATTCCAGCCAAACACATCTTATTATCAAAGATCCATGACGAGCAGTGGGGTAAACGGAGGTGACATCAGAGAAGATCAGATGCGTTAGTTAGCAGGGCAAAAATGCACAGGGGAAATGCCTCATAATGGGCAACACCGGTTAGCGTGAAATGGAAGGAACAATTAATCATAAGTATGGACAGCAATCGTGGTGTATTCCAAGGTGTGGAACGAGAAATGTTCGACTACAAACACGATTCCAGGTTAGACTTTTTCGCATCTGCCTGAAGTGCATCGGTCTTCAGCTTGGTGGGAGCACACTTACAGGAATACTGGTCATCTGCAACCCATCTTGATATGTACCCAAGGTTGAATTACAATTTCACATTCCAGGATTCCATGTTATTTCGTGTTTGCCCACTTTTAAACGGTTCAGGTTGCTTAGGAATGTGTCAGTGTAATTTGGCGACCTCTTTCACTGCATCCATTTCCCTTTGAGCAATATACTCACAATAAACTTCTTCTCTAAATAACATTGATTGGATGGAATAATTTCTGCAACTTCCTTCGGTGCTCAAAATCACAAGACACAAGACACATACCTTGTCCACTTGAGGAGTAACTTACATAATAAACGTGCTGCATTTGAGGAGACGAGACTGATCAGAACTGATCTTAGTCCTTTCTCATAATGGGTTAGAATAGAGCAACGCGAAAGCAACAGTTTGCAGTTAGTCGTATAAATTTGCAGCAATTAATTAGGACATCTTGCCCATTGGAACTGCAAAGGAATTATTTGGTAGTACTCAACCTTTCAGACCACCCAACCCGCTCCTTTCTTTATAGACTTGTAATAATTTCTATTTTAAAATATCTGTTAAATAATCTGATGAAAGTTGTTCTTTAGTTTTTTCAAAAAAGCAAATGGAGGATCTCTGCAAAAGGTGATCCACGATTCCACTAACACGTGAATTCCTCCTCAATTCTGGCTAAGCAGATGTATGTGCAATAAGAAAATTTGCTCAAAGTTTTACCACGTTGGAATTCCAAACCATGTCTCCGGTTTGCGAGCTGTGTTCTATAATCATTGAGATACAGCACTCCACAAATCGGTAACTCGGAATATGGAACTGTCATCGAAGTACACAATTGCAGGTTAGTCTTATGAAAATGGGAAGAGAAGTCCTAATTTCAAACTATACTGCAGGAGAACATCCGACATTCAGAAATGGTACAAGGAATGCTAGGAATAGAGGAAGTAAACTGAAAATATAAGTCAGTGGAGAGTTCCATCAAATGGTCACTGGATCAAAGTGCCAATTAATTATTCAATTTGATGCTGAGAGAAGTAAAAATGGTATTGTTCTGATAACCATTTGTGTCAATTCACCATTTAACAGTTTCTGGTCAACTGATCCCAATTGATGGTTGAAAACCTAATTGTTGCCTGTCGAATTGAAATACCAGGAAATTGCATCCTTCTCCAAAGCTTCTAATGTTTTTTTAATAGGGTAATACGTTAGACTGATAAGGTTCTTCTACATAGAACGTGAATACATATTTGACCCATACGATCGCATTGTCAAGCACTTCATATTATCTGCTGATCATCAATCTGTACAGAAATTAAATATCAGTATGTTATTTAGAAACAAATATGATAAGAACAATAATCCTTGCTTTTTTATATTATTGATTTTTTTTAAAGTTTATTTTCAAAAAATTTTAATATATAGCGTTTTTCACATTTTAGGAGGGTTTTTATTCTCGAATAAATTAACATATTATCACATGAAACACAAGAACAATTTTAAGTCGGATGGAAATAGAGATAATTTTTAGTTGGTGTTACTCAGCTTTAGGAATGCCACTATTAAAATACGTACATAAAAAAAAATTGACACAACATTTCCGACATTGCTGTTGGAATGAGCTGTAAAAGTATCCAAATAAAATGTGCAATGATGTAGATTGTTGTGTACAGGCTACTGTACTCTGTGATAGAGCTGAAGGGGGTGCGGACAGATGGACTGAAAGAAAAAAATCCTACATGTACTAACATACTATAAATGATGTTACTAATGATAGATTGGAAGAGATTAGTAAACATTTGACAATGAAAGAGTCGATTCGTCTCACATCCGACTTAGGTCTCAATGTGGACTTGAAGAATCACAGACCAGAATCATAGTCTGTGATTCAGAATGTTGTGTATCAAGCTCCAATTCGTGATTTTGAACTAAATGACTGTGGATTAAATGACACCGGAGTTCAATGCTAGGGAGGGCGATTTTGCGTGACTGGATGAGTTCCCATATCTAGGTAAAATATGGCTTCCTTTGTAGCACCGACTAGCCTTGTTGGTTTTCAAAAGAATTTCGTGGTTTGCGACCGGTTTTAAACACAAAGATTCACATTAGAAACACTCGTCCATTGGAAAATGAATAACACAATTTTTATTTACAACGTGGTGTGGATTTAGACTGGCTCTTAGTGCTTCATACATGTAGAACTGGGCTCCAGATGGTTGGTAATTGGGTGGGAACATCTATATGGACCAATTTGATTGCTTTGCGATTTTATTCAAACAAAATTTAAAAACCTACATTATGAAAGTGAATTAGGACATGAAAACTACTTTAATGCACTTCCACACGTGAGAGACAACTGTCTGATTAAAGAGCAATTAAATTAAAACTTGTTTTCACAGCTCAGTAAATGTTTGTGCTTCTTTATCTCTAGAGCTCATCAATATTCACGTGATAACATTGCTCAATGAAGTATTATACTTGGCTTACATATATCCTCTGTTATCCTTCTATCAGTTTGCCAGTGTAGGATTTCCACTCGGACCGAGAGGAAGGTTCATTAGTCAGCAAGGATGCAATTTGCACTAATTGTCCGAATTCAAGAGAATTTCTATCCTATCCTGGCTACTTTTGACATTCCTTGCAAGTGATTTAAACAGTTCATTATTTAGACCACCGTGTAGGCAGTCATTCAGTCCTAGAACAACAACAACAATATCCTCCATTTATACAGCGCCATCAGTGTGTAGAATGTCAGTTTTGGGTCAATCTGCAGATCGTGTTTCCAGGTGTTAATAACCACTTTACTAAAGGTAATAGTCAGATCACTCAATCAACTACGGTTTGTCTGATACTGCTGTGTGGAACCGACTGCCACGTTTCGCCAAACAAAAGACAATATACTTTACACTATTGCGTGCTGGTTGCAGCAATCGAGTCCCCAGCCAGAGAACCCCGTGGCATGCAATCAGAAAAGCAATAATATAAAAACTTGTGAAATGCTGGACGAAAAGTCTACTAAGAGCAAACACTCCAGGAAACCACAATCCATTAAGAATGCTAAATAAATTTAAGTTACTGTTTTTTTTAGTCAACTTAACAATAACGAATAACGGTGTGTTTTCAGATCGAATTGAACAGACATATTTGATCATTTGTTTAACGACTCATCCAACGAATTCAATACCGTCAATTCAGTGTCAGCATAAGTTAAAATCTCAGAGTCCTAGAATTCCAATTGAAATCTCCCAAAATGTTAACACTAGGACGAAGATACGATCAGATAGTCCGTCCATCACTGAGAATAATGTTTAATTTTGATTCAGAAAGTAATTTTCGAACTGATTTTTTTCCAGTTAATCCCATGGCGATAGCGATCTTGTACCGTGGAAAGTGTGGTATGTCCAATTGTGTTACGCGTTATCTATTGGCAATGTCAGTGGCGGATTCCCTGGTCATTGTTTTTGAAGTAATCCTGGAACAAGGGTCTAAGAATTATAACGGTTTTCGTTTTATGACCTTCTATCGTTTATGCAGTGTCCACGCTGTCCTGCTTAGCGGCTCGGCAGACAGCTCTGTTTGGTTTACCGTTGCATTTTCATTTGATAGGTTTGTGGCCATTTGTTGTCAAAATTTGAAGACATCATATTGAACAGAGCCGAACGCAGCTATAATCATACCAACAAAATCTATGCTGAGCTGCGTGAGTAACATCCCCTGGTACTTTAGGTATCAGCCTCATTTTCTCCATCCATGGCTTTGCCAATTTGCCGATATCTTCATTTTCTCCCCTGCGTGGGGAGAATTTATTTTCATCCATCATATTGTCACTCCGGTGCTTCCATTCGTCCTAATCCTGGTGTTTAACGCTTTGACTGTCAGGCACGTTTGATTGGCCAGCAAAGTGCGAAAAGGATTCCGAGATCACAGTAAGCGGGGCGACAAAAATGACACGGTGATGGAGAGACCGATTTAAATCCATCATTTAACTGTTTTCCAGATCTGCCAGTTTTGTCCTGTCATGGAGCACATATGTTATTGAGGCTACATTGGAGCGGATTTTCTACTTATCAGATTACAGCATCCGGCCCGTGTCGATGGTGCGCCTCCAAATTGGTGAATTACTTCGACTTCTGAGCTATTGTACGAACACTTTTATTTACGCGGTGAGTCAAACTAAATTCAGGCAAGAGATGATGAACGGGATCAAGTATCCATTTATTTGCTTGTACCGAAGATGCGTTTGATTATATTTTTAAAAAATCGTAAATATTAATGTTCATGCTGTCTTTGTTTCAGTCCATCGCACGATGCATCTGGTGTTGGTAAAAGCCGTAAAAGACTGCCAGAATCTTACGCCATGATTGACTATGTTAAACAGACAAATTTATATATCAATGAAGTCCACTCGAACCACTCAAAATGTCCCATTGCTACTAACTCATCCACCTGGGCAGGGATCTGCCAGATATGAAAACGCATGTTTTAGCAGATTTTCTACCATAATCCCATAAATCTGGCTGTTTCCTCAGTAAAATCCCTTCTCCTCACATAAATTTCATCTCTGCACACTGACCGTTCATTTCTATCATCAATGACAGCAACCAATTTCATTTATATACCTATGGGCGAAACACGGCAGCCAATTGCGTAAACCAATAAAGAGTCTTGGATTGAAATGCACAATGCATTATTGATTTAGTTTTGAAGTGATTATTATTAGGGGTAATAATCACTCATCTTCACAGCGATGAATTGTCAGAAAAAAAACTATGATCACTAACACAATGAGTGCAGGAATCCCGGGAAACGTTTACGGCAACTGTCTGATCTGTTTAGCAAAACAAGCGATGATTCCGTTGGAAGCTTATATCGCACATCAATTACGATGTGTAATAGCGCTTTCCAAATTATACAAACAAACGGGGAATATTTCAACTGAACAGTATATGTTTTCACAACAAAGTGGTCGTTGGCTTCTTCTCTAATACACTTTGCTGAGCAAGGCACAGGTACACAACAAAATTACCCAAACTACCGATGCTCCGGTATTGTAGGCAGCGCTGGGATTTGAATCCAGTATCTCCTGTTTACTAAACATGCGCTTTGCCATCGAAGCCACGGTCCCTTCCCTCCACTTGTTAATGTTTACTTTAAACCTGTGTGACTTTTCTACACTTGAATATGAATTGACGTCCAATGTTATGTCTTGTCTTCCCGCCCACTGTGCTTACTGCAAGTGCAGAGCTTCAATGTGTCTCCTAGATCTCCTGTACTGGGGGACTATCTGGGTAGCAATTTACCTTTCTACAGCGACGGCAGTTTTATCACATCACAACAAACTCCAAAGAATAACAACACGGCCACATTCACCCCATCGGAGATCAGTGCAGTTATTGACTGATGTAGATACAGCGCACACATAGAGGGCCGAGAACTCACATCACCAGACAGTGATCGAGAGGAAATCTCTGTAAAGGGTAAGAGCTGAGTAAATTCTCACACAAGATGTTTAACTTTGGACCATTTACAACTGCTCCTCTCGTAACCAACCACCCTTCACACCACTAGATTTTATTTCCGCGTTGTCTCCTGATGTCACCTGGAGTGTTTTCCCCGGTCATACAATTATCCGAGCGATAAAACAGTTTCCAGACCCCACCCACCAAGTGATACCGGTGCAGCAGAGATTATCCTGTGTGCAGTGACCCTCCCCCCCTC
Source organism: Hydrolagus colliei (assembly GCA_035084275.1). Classification (NCBI taxonomy): domain Eukaryota; kingdom Metazoa; phylum Chordata; class Chondrichthyes; order Chimaeriformes; family Chimaeridae; genus Hydrolagus; species Hydrolagus colliei. The sequence continues at coordinate 52,596 of JAYJKW010000310.1, read as the reverse complement.
TCTCCCCCATCTCTCAGCACATATACTTGTTTGCCAAATTGAAGGCAATGGCCAGATTAAGGGATCAATAAGGGACCACTAGGTTAGTTCCTGGGATGAGTGGACTGACGTATGAGGATTGGTTGAAGCAACTAGAGCTATATTCCGTAAAGTACAGGAAAATTCGGGCAGATCTTATTCAAACAGATAATGTTCTTAAATGGCTGCATAAAGTCGGCACTCAGGGACTGTTTCCACTTGTAGGATAATCTATATCCAGCGGTCACAGTGTTATGGGTCAGCCTTTTGGAACAGAGTTGAGGAAACATTTCTTCACTCAGATGGTAATGAATTCATGGCATTCACTGCTCCGGAAGGCTGCATATGTGCAGTCCTTGAACAGTTGAGACTCGTGAGATCTATAGATTAAAAAAAAAACAAATTAGATGAGTTAATGGATATGGGGATAGGGCAGGCAATCAGACATATGCCAGAAGATTAGTCATGATTTTATCGATTAGCGGAGCAGGCTCGAAGGGCCGAATGGCCTACTCCTGCTCCTATTTCTTATGTTCTTATGTTCTGATAACATGGATCCGACATTGTCTGATGACATAAGGGAGAGTGTGGCGGTGAACTGTTGCACTTCAGGCTGGAGCAAAATATACAGTGTTATTCCCAATGTTCACATTTAGATCAACTGCTGTTTATAACCTGCATTATTGATCTGCTCTAGGATATAGAGAGTGACTTTTAGAACGTCATAGATGACAACAAAAACTAGAAATGCTGTATATATGAGGTGGATGGCAACAGGTTCCAGGCGGGTGTGGACAGACTGGTGGAATAGGGAAACGCACAGTAAAAGCACTTTAATGCACAGCAGTGTGAAGTGATGCATTTTCAGCGGAGGAAAAGGGAGAGACAATTTACACTATGTGATAATATTTTAAGGTGAGGAGTAGGCACAGAGACGAATGAGGTTTCCATCAGAAAATAATTGAAAGCTTCCTGCCATCGTTCCACTAATCGTCTGAACTCCTCACTCTATTCCACAACAGCAGCAACAACTTGCACTATATGATACTATGCAGATTAGCATCTTAGAGCGCTTCTCCGTCCCATCTCTTCATCCATATATAATCTCCTATGGCTGCTGTTGCCTCCCCATCTAATTTGCCTCACATTGCACAGAATCCCTGCGGTTATGCCCAAACCATTTATTTAAATGGACTTATTCAAATGCAATTTGCTGTCTCCCTCCATTTGAATTCACGCTCACATTCAGAGACTGATCTCTCCATCCATGGTCTCCTGCACTGGTCCAGTGACCCACAGCGAATGCTTGAGGAACAGCAACTCATCTATCTACTGGGGATACTACAGCCGTCTGGCGTCAACATTAGTTTCATCCATTTCAGACCATAAGAGCTCCCCCTCCTCCATGACAATCGTCACCTCTTCTTCCCAGTTTTGTTTCGACCCATCACTTTTTGTTCCCCACCGCTCTCATCTGTTTAACCCAACAATTAATACTTCCATTGTCTTCTTTGTATCCTTTGTCGTCCTTGCCCTACCTCCCCCTGGCTAACTTTTCATTAAAAACCTCTCCGTGCCAACAAGCCGCACTTCTGACACAGGATTGTGGACCCGGAACGCTGTCTCATTTGTCTCTCTCCATTGATGCTGCTTGACCCGCTGAAGTTTCCCTCGAACATCTGTTTTTGTTTACTATCGCAAAATACACGTGTTTTCCATTCTTTGTGACAAACTGTTGACAGATGTAACATTTGTTAATGGAATAATCATGTCTATCTCCCAGGTTCCTGAAATATGATGAAAACTATAAACAGTGTGAGGATCAGTCTGGCGATCGCAGTGTTGCTGGTGACTATTCTCCTGGTCGTGGTGGAATGCCGACCAGCAAAACCAGACACCAACCAGGAAAGTGTTATTGAGGAGACCTGATGACTTCTCCACTGATGTCCTTTCAAAGCTCAGAATCAAGTTACCTTAGATTATCCACTGAATCAGACCATGGCATCTTTCTCTTTCTCTTGGTATCATTTCCTGCCTTTGCCTTTTCTCATACGCTTTGATCCACTCTCTTCCAAATTCTCTGTCTGACTCCTGTAACCGGATGTGGATTTGACCACTTGAAGGCTGAGCGGCTGCACGCACAAGACAATTACAAGTTCAGTAACAACTGTCAGGTTTCATTTTCCAACTTTCGCTTCAGAAAATTGTCTCAAACTATGTTTCCACGTTAATTGGAATGCAGGTTTTCTTTCAGTAAACATTGCTAACACATATTTGTAAATATGTGTTAGCAATGCTTACTGAAAGAAAACCTGCTATTTTCATAGTGCCGTTCAAGAGCAATTGCGCAAGAAATCTATGAACTTTTGCGCTGAAAACCTTTGAGACTTCCTTATTCCACGTGGCTGATTATACTACGTGCCAATAAAACCACGACAATAAAATTGCTCATTTCAATCCACGACTGTTTCTGGGGGTCGCTGCTGTGCGAAATTGGCTGGTGGAATTCACCCACAAAACACACTGTCAATTCCTTTTTTCAACATATTCTGTGAAGCGCTATGAGACGTCGATCAGATGTGAAAAGCCATAAATCGAAAGCAAGGATGGTTGTTATAATTAAACAGTCAGCTCTTTCGCCATATATTCTGATTTGATGTTTAGCATCGAGGTTGTATTGAGAATTGTGCAATGTTCCAAAGGGTAGTATTGAACAAATTCTCCCTTTGCTTGGCCGGACATGTTTGTGACGATAAGGATTGACGATAAGGCGATGAGTTGGACGAAAAGTGTATTAAAATGTTTTGGATGATGACAAGACATGAGCGGTGAGTTACATTTTGGGATGAGTGGCGGGGTTGTGTGAATGGGCATATTAAATCCAGCTGTGACCCATTCCTTCTCTTGGTTTTACAGTTGTTGTCCAGCGGGGAAGGGATATTTAAAGAGATGGTCTGTGTACTGAACTGTTGTAAAGTAATTGGTTGTTAACGGGAGGATGTGAACAAATAGATCAGGAAAATGCTGTGTGTGTATTGCTCACTGACGTGCGTCAAACCGAATAGTCTCGTGAGGGAAGAAGAAGAAGTCAATAGAGGCAAATGAGCAATGCTAGCTTTCTGTACCGGCTCATAGCTGCATAAAGGATACTTTCAGATTGTATCACCTGTCTGTTTGCGTTTGATTATCTCGGAGTTGGAACTCTGGAAATCTGTAGTTCCTGTAGCTCAGTGGTTAGAGCACTTGCCTTACAAGCACGAGACCTGTGTTCGTATCCAAAAGCATCAGGGCGAAACCTTGGGCAAGTTTCCTTACTCCACACGCCTAATAATTATCATCGAAAAAATATAGTAATAATAAAACTGGTTACTTGAATCCACGACAGTTTGCAGGGAGACGCTGCTGCGTGCAAGTGGCTGCCGTGATTTGCCCACAAAATATGCCGCAAATTCACTTTAAATTGTGTTCTTGGAAGCACTTTGAGACGTTTCAAGATGTGCAACGCGCTATATTAAACGCAAGGAATATTATTATGAAATATCAGTTATCAATCAATCAATGAAAACTAATATATATAGCGTATTTCACTTCGAGAGGACGTCCCAAAGCGCTGTACAGTCAAGTAGGGAAAGTATCAGTAGGGAGGATCGGGGCAGGATGAAAGTGAGTAGGAAAATTTTCTGTATATTTGTGGGCGAAACGCGACAACCAAACTACGCACAGCAGTGTCCCACAAACATTCGCGGAAATGGGGCCAGGGAAGAAAGGTGGAAAAGTGTGCATGTGGGGAGAGGTGGGAAAGGTGGGGGAGTGTATGTTCAAGGAGGATGACGGGGTGAAAGGAGGGTAAGTGAGAGGGAGGGAAAGGTAGGTGGAGTGTAAGATCAAGGAGAAAGGAGGGCAACAGGGAAGAGGCAGAGAAGTGGACAAAGGGGGAATGAAAGTGGGGAAGGGGAGGGAGTGAAGAAGAAGAGGGTCTGGGGGCGAAAGGCCAAGTGGTAATGGGGGGGGTGTGGGGGGGATCAAACAACAACAATAAATAACAAAATCAAAAATATTATCAACAAAAACAATCAAAATCAACAACCAGCAGTACCCCAGTAAACACTACTTGTCCTCGCCGCCCGCCTGGACCATCTCTAAAATGGCGGGAAACAGGGCCCAGTGTGGTGACATGCCACAAAACCGACCTGCTCCTCAGCTGGTGACTTGGTGACGGTCCCGGTACCTCAGACACGGCGTGTCTGGCCAGCTCCCCCGGCAGCAGCCCCACCGCCGTCTGGATCTCCCGCTACGAGATGATCCACCGCCTACAGCACCAGACCAGGGAAAAGCCCTCGCAGGGGAACCGCTCGAAGTTGTCGATGTCGAGCGAGTTGACCACGTTCATGGCCGATGACGATGAAATGCCCGTGTTCGGGTGGACCTGCCCCCGCTCCCCGCAGACACACAGTGTGTAGCTCTGCATTTTGTACTTGCGGTTTCAATTTCGGTCGCGGTTTCGGTAGCGACCTAACTCTCCTCCGCCGCCGCCATCAGAGAGACATTATTGGGGAATGATTTTGAGTGGGACATAGGGTTGGCCAGAGATTGTGTCATTGTCACCAGAGGACAGATACTGACCAGTGGGCCTGGGAAACGGGGATGTCTATAAAGATCTGACCATATCGTGTAACTGCATTCAAAAGAGAGAGATCCGGGGAGCTGGGAGATTTCCTCCTTTATATCGAGAGACCCATGTCATTTTCCAACAATGATAAAATGTCTCATCTCCTGTCCTGGAGACGCACATTCACTGAGAGTGTTTTCCACTGTGTCGGTCCCTCCTGGCTTCACTGGTTAAATTAACGTGGGACGAATTCTAAGATATTGAACGTGTTCCCGCAGCAGAAGAATGAGAAGTAAAACTGTCAGATAGTAATTGTGTTTCGCTGTGATTCCTACTAGGCTACAATAAGAACATAGGAAAGTGGTGGGCGAAATAGGACCACAATCCAACGAGCTCGCCTTCCACCATCCTCGAATTACTTTGAAATGTTGAGCCCGAAATATTATACTGTGTATATGTGCAGGTGTCTACCTGTCTGAGTGTTTGTGTCTCACTATGTGTTTTCGTGTGTCTATGTGTGCTTATGTGTTGAAATCGGTGTTTTTTTCTGAGTGTCTCTGTTGAATAATATGAGTGTCGGTGTGCGCTTGTTTCTTTATGTCTCTCTGGTTGTGCGTATGTGTCCGTCGATTTGTCTGTATGTGTAATTATATGTGTGCCTGTGTGAGTCGCTGCCTAGATTTACTTGTATAACGTTTTGAGCTATGAACCTCAAATAAAACGGGACAGTCGCTTCACTGGAACGTGTGGGATATTGTTTCTTTAAATTGCCTGCCACATTCACCTTCACAACACACAGTCTCTTTACTGTACAGCAGCAGGACCTGGTAATTGTGTGTTTGGGTAGTGCAGAATGAAAATTGTCAATCACGGCCTCAGAATCCGCCAGCTGCTGCGGCTACAGTTAGGGAATATAGCAAAGCTGATAACTTGCCCCACCAAAATCAAGCCTGACTTGTATCAATATAATTACTTTTCACGTAGACTCTCTTGGACTACCAAACTGTTGATGACCAAGCAAATCAAAGATGACACAGGAGGAATTTGGTTTCTAATGAAGCTTTGATTATTTAATTGGTTGGTCAGGTGAGTGAGCAAGTGGGAAAAACAGGATGGAGATAATACAACAACAATAACAAATTAAATTTATAGAGCGCCTTTCACGTCGGGAGGACGTCCCAAGGCGCTGCACAGGAGGCGTGTGACCCGAGCTGGGAGGGGAGTGCTTGGGAAGGGGTGACAAACGAAGTGGAGGTAAAAGAGTTCGGGGTGGATCAAAAGGCACGATCGAAGAGGAAAGTCTGCAAACCGGCCTTGAAAGAGGAAAGGGAAGAGACGAAACGGAGGGATTGATGTGGGAGCGGAGAAACTGAAGGCCCGGCCTCCGATGATGGGGCAGTTCGGGCGGGGGGCTTGGAGCAGGCCAAGTCCTGTTGAACGGAGGGTGCGGGTGGGCATGTAGGGGGAGAGTAGATCGGTTAAATAGGGCGGGGCAAGGCCTTGTAAGGCCTTGTAGGTGAGGACGAGGATCTTGAACTCGATCCTCTGGAGGATGGGGAGCCAGTGGAGACGGGCGAAGGTGGTGGATATGTGGTCGCGGTGGCGGGTGCGGGATAGTACACGGGCTGCAGAGTTTCGGATGACCTGCAGCCTGTGAATGGAGGAACTGGGGAGGCCGACGAGGAGAGAGTTTCCGTAGTCCAGCCGTGAGGTGATGTATGCGTGCACGAGTGTTTCGGCAGCGCGGGGGGTAAGATAGTTGCGCAGGTAGAAATAAGAGGTGCCGGTCAAGGCGCGGATGTGGGGGTGGAAGGAAAGTTTTTGATCGAACATGATGCCGAGGTTCCTGATTGGCTTTGTGGGGTGGAGCCTTGGATATTGAGGGTGGCAGCGCCCGATGTGCGAAGGCGCTGGCTTGAGCCAATCAGGAGGGCCTCGGTCTTAGTCACGTTCAATTGCAAAAAGTTGCCCCTTGTCCAGGACTCGATGTCGGACAGACATGCTGTCAGAACATCGATCCTCTGGGGGTTGAGGGATGAGGCAGAAAGTTACAAATGGGTGTCGTCCGCATACATGTGGAAATTTACCCCATAACTGCGGATGGCGTCGCCCAGAGGGAGCGTGTAAAGGGTGAATAGGAGGGGACCGAGGACAGAGCCCTGAGGGACGCCGTGAGAAACTGTGCGGGGGTTTGAAGAAAAACCGTTGGAAGAAACAAAATGTAAACGGTGGGTCAAATAAGAGTGGAACCAGTCAAGGACTGTGCCTTGAAGTTTGAGTTGGGAGGAAAGACGTTGAAGGAGGATGGTGTGATCGACTGTGTCGAACGCAGCAGACAGGTCAAGGAGGACGAGGAGGCAGAGGGAGCCCTGGTCACAGGCGGTTAGGATGTCATTTGTGACCTTGAGCAGCGCAGTGTCTGTGCTGTGGGTAGGGCGGAAACCTGATTGGAGGGGTTCAAGAATGAGTGAGTTGAAAGGAAAGAGCGGAGCTGGGAGGCAACGGTTGAGATAGTGGTGTGCCGAAAGAGCAGATCAATGAAATCCTGGTGCACCAAACAATCAGTATGTGAGATGCCCTGGCAACACATTCTTTGTAACCTAGATTAGGGCGAAATATTCACCTTCACCCTTTACATCTGGTCGTCTGGCTCCAGGCTCCTGCTCACATACCCTGTGCCATCCATCCATTCTGTTGAGCACAGATTGCAGCCAGTACACACAGTAGCTCTGATAGTCTCTCACTCAATCACTCCGGTTTGCCCCTTCACTCAAATTCCAGCCGAAGACGTTCCCTTTCGAACAAGTTTATATTCACCACCCGGTGGCGCAGTGAGAGTCTCCTCTATTAACAAGTGCTCCGAGAAACTACCCCTTGTGAAATTCCATGTGTAAATGTAAGGTGTTGTAAAGCCTGTAAAAAATGCTGGATTAATTCTCGCCATTCAACAGTGATAATAATAATCCTTCCATTTGTTATACAGCTTTTCACGTATTCTAGTTGTGGAGTCCTTTAACTCAGCGGGTTAGAGCACTCATCTTGAAAACGTGAGACCCGTGCTTCCAATTTAGCCTAGTCAGGGAGTAACCTACGGCAAGTTTCCTTTCTCCACACGACTAGTAATATTAGGACTAAAAAAACTATAATAAATCGGTCACTTGAATTCAGGATTGCTTGTGGGGACACTGCTGTGTACTGGTAATAGCAGCCGCATTCCGCCCACAAATATACAGTCAAATGACTTTACAGTATATTGTGAATTCCAAAGCCTCGGTGCGTGGTGGCTTTAGGCACGTCCACCGACGTTGGAGAGGAGGATTCGGTGGATATTTTGGAGGCCAGACACGGTGGAGCGAAGGCAACTAGAGCTGGTTTGAGGAGAGAGCAGATAAGAGAGGTAGGGAGGTGCAGAGGAGTGGAAAGATTTGAAGACAAGGGTGAAGATCTTGAAGTCGATCCTCTCTGATACCGGCAGCCAGTGAAATCTGACAAGGACTGGGGTAATGGGGGAGCGAGGTATAGTGCGGTTGATAATGTGCGTGGCAGAGTTCTGAATGACCTGGACTCTGTGTAATGTGGAGGAGGGGAGACCGGCGAGGAGGGCATTGGAAAAGTGGAATTTGAATCACTTTGAGTCACAGTCGAGAAGACGATAAATACGCGATATCAAATGCTAACCCTTATGATCAACAACAACAACAACAAGAACAACAATTTACATTTATATCGCGCCTTTCACGTCGGGAGGACGTCCCAAGGCGCTGAACAAGAGGCGTTTGACCCGAGCTGGGAGGGGAGTGTTTGGGAAGGGGTGATCAGTATTATTACGTCTCACAGCGCTTCACATAATGTACTGCAACGTGAATTTATGAACAATTTTGGGCTGTGTATTAAATCCCTCAATATATTTGGAAGCCTACACTCTGTTACCTGCTGGCCTGAAGAGCACAATGTAAATGCTTGTTGTTGTGTTCAAGTTGACCTGCTCGCCATTGATTGGAAATTACGACATTAACCGGATTGTGGTATACAAACCCAGGAGTATTTTGATGCGTGAGCTGTATTACATGCAGATAATCATGCCCAGTGAAAAACGTTTCAGAAAAGAGACGTTAATGTGCTGTGTTAAGCCATCATATTTAACAGCAAAACGGTCAGTTTCGGAGAAATATAGAATGTTTCCTCACAGAAAGCTGTGAGGGTCATTGTATCTGTGCTGATTGTTGAAAGTAGTGGAGTCCGGAAGCTCATTGTTGACCATATACATATACAACAACAAAGTGTTTTTTTAAATATCGTTTTCTGAAGAGGATATAAATTAATCAAACTCGTTCCCTCTCTCTCTCTAAATCTCTCTCTCTCTCTCTCTCTATATATATATATACAAATGGATACATTTGTACCTACTGCTCTCTCCGGTGAAAGCTGATGAACTGTCATAACGTTTTATGCATCCAAACGTGACGCGGCAACTTGTACTCATGAACATGATTCGAATGATTTGACGTGAACCTGCTCTTCCATGAGGTTTGAATGTTTTAGCTTTGGACAAGATTCCAAGACCACGATGTGGATCAAATAGTTAATTGACAGATATCACCCACTAACTTGGGAGCGTTTACTCCTCCGCTCTTATATTGTTGCTATCAGTCTTCTGTAATCAGAGCTGAATTATATTGTTGTCACAATCGTTGTCACAATATTTTCTCTCTCTTTTGTTAGTTAATGTGCTGGCAATTGTGATCCTGTCCCGGTGAAGGTGTGGCCTCTCCAAAGTCGTCACTCTCTGTTTGGACGCCATGGCCGTATGAGACCTGTTGGTTATTATCAACGATGTAATACAGAATCGCATTAAAAACATTTACTTCCCCTTCAGCTTCTTGTCCTACACCCCAGTGTGCAGATAAAGAACCATACTGTTGATTTCTGCCACGTTATGTTCCATTTGGCTAACAGTCGCGTTCACCTTTGATCGCTATGTCGCCATTTGCTGTCAGAAAATAAAGCAAAGATATTGCTCTGTAATAATGGCCAGTTTAATTATAACAACACTGTGTGTGCTCAGCTGTGTGCAATGCATTCCAATTTATTTTATTTTTGTTCCGCTTGTCATAGATAATATAGCAAATTATTGCATTCTAAAACCCAGCTATTACAATTCATCGTACTGGAAATTTTACGAATGGTTGATTTTTGTGTTCAATCCTGTACCAATATCCGTTCTCATTACCTTCGTCATCGCCCTGACTGTCAGACACATTTTAGTCGCCAGCAGAGCCCGCAAGAGAATCCGGGATGACAGCATTGGGAATAACCAGAATGATCCCGAGATGGAGAAACTGAGAAAATCCATCATTTTGCTCTTCGCTATATCCGGCAGTTTTGTACTTTTGTGGATGACAAAAGTTGAACATTCGTTGACATGGTCAGTTGCAAACTACCACTCTAAAACGACAGACATTAGCACTGCCTATATCGTCCAACAAACTGGATACATGCTTCGGATACTGAGCTCCTGTACAAACTCTTGTATCTATGAGTTGACTCAGAACAAATTTAGAGAAGAGATCAAGAAGATGCTAAAGTGCCAGTTTGCTGATTAAAGTATTATTACTCAGACAGTTTGACTGTAAATGATTTCCACATCGCCAGTGACAGTTTCTATTGTGTTTATTTTATCCAGTCCCCAACTGTCTGCATGAGAATGGAATCCATGTCATGTTGGCATCATGCAGCTGTTACATCGTTTGAGATTGACGATGACGCCAAACATTATTAACTAAAACTCTCCAAACCTGTGCGCCAGCTTGGATCGACCCCCAATTGCCCTTCTTCCCCCACATACGGTCGCTCACCAGCACAACATTCTTCCACCTCCAAAGGATCGCCCGTCTCCGGCAATACATCATCCCCAAAAATTGAGCATTTCAAGCCACCACAGTTTTGGGGGACGCTGCTGTGGGAATTGGCTGCTGCATATCATCCAATATACACAGTCAATTCAATTTACAGTGCAATCTGTGAAGCGCTTTGAGATATCGATAAAACATGAAAAGCCGCGATATCAAACGCAAGGATTATTAATATTCTACCTGTTATTATTATTATGTCAAGCAGACCAACAGCAAGTGGCTCACTGCGCACAGAGCCCAGGGTTACACAGAAAGCAAACACTTGTATTTATACATCGCAGTCCACGCAGTCTAGCGACTAAGAGCGGATAGCATTTGCAGAGAAATGTAGAATCAAATTGAATCTTTCCACAACACAATGATATGACATACAATATTATCATACAATAATAGAAAACAAAACAAAGTAAGAGGTTAGACACAAAAGAATATAAACCAAAGGTTATACACAATAATAGGAAGCAAAAGCACAAATATTGCTACCCAGGTATCCTGCGGAAGTATTGTACTTCCAAGTTTCCGGTTTCGTGGGCTCAGCAACTCTCTCCAACTCTGAATACTCACGTCTTGTCACGAAATTTCTCTAATTCTAAATTTTGATGGCACCCCAATTTTTCCATCATTTTCCCAGGTTAGTTTTCTGCAAATAGAGCGGAGTACCATTGATATTCACGTGTTGTTTAACCATCCTCATCATCTTGGTATGGTCTGGCACTATCCTTGAGAAGTAGCTCGACTCCATTATCATCATGTTTATTAGCAAACTCGATTAAGCACACATTGTTCTGTGAGTAACAGACGTAGAGTCTTCTCTCAGCCCCAGATGACTCTTATCATCCATTGCCAGATCGAAGGTCACACAAATGGTCTCCAAATTAGATTTTAGATGTGCCAAATTACAGTGTTTTATTGCAATTAATTCAGTTATATATGTATTCTATTTATAATTAATTGTGGTTTTCAAATGAAATACCCAAATAGGTGGCAGTGTGGCACAGTGGTACTACTCTCACGGCTGGGTCAATAATAATAATAATGATTATAATTCTTGCATTTGATATAGCGCTTTTCACATCTTATCAACGTCCCAAAGCGCTTCATAGAATATACTCTGAAGTGAATTGACTGTATATTTGTGGGTGAATTGCGACAGCCAATTGCGCACAGCAGAGTCCTTCAAGCAGTCGTAGATTGAAATGACCAATTTGATGATTTTGTTTTTTTTTGGACGGAATACTTTTAGTCGACTGGAGTATGAAGAGTTGCCCAAGTTTTCGCCCTGACCTGCCTGGATTCCCCAGCTTGGTCTCCCCAGCTTGCAAGATATGTGCTCTAACCAGTAAGTCAAAGGAGCTCCAGAAGGTGGTGTTTTGTAGCCTCAGTTTGGGAATTCGGATTATAATGTCTAAATTCACCTATTCACCTATTCAGTGGAGAACTCGACGTGTCACGCTAAAGTTTAGATGTTGTAATGTCTTCATTTTCACTTGCATGTGAACGACCAGGTAGCACTCTTGAAAACAATGAGCTGACGTTGATTTTGTTAGCAAAATAAATGTTCTGCATTTTACTGGATAATTGGTGAAGCACTTCGAGCTGTCACCACCATAACAAGGCGCTATATCAAAATTCAAGAATTCTTATTAGAGCAATGGAAGTTAGAGGACGACAGAAGGCCAAGTCCATGTAGTTTGCTGTCCTGGCAGAAGCTGCAGCAACTCAGTGTCACAATAGCGTACACTCCGAAATTATTTTGCAGCAGAAATCTATCGGAATTCTACCTAAAATATTCGAAATATTTTGCTAACTCATCAGTTCTGGGGATCCAGTTGCGGAGTATTCACACTTATGTTTTATTCTCATCAGCCGCAGTTCACTTTCCCGGTTTCTACTTTTGGATAGAAGGGCAAAACAGTTGGTCATTTTCAAAGATTGTTATTCCGCCCAGAAGCTAAAGAGCAAAGTGATATCGACAACAGCTTTCACATACATAACAAGGGTTGCCTCTCAAAACGCATGAATTGCGACTAATACTACTCAATTCCAAATGCAACAAGCTAATCGCTCCTCCTCGTCCGTTACCTCCATTGTCTCGTCCATTTATCAGACACCTTCGTGATGATAAAGGTATTAGTTGTATTATTATTTCCGAAAAATATACTTGAACATTATAATTTTGTGTTCATGTTACGGATGTTACACAGGATGCAGTGTTTGAGCAACTTACAGTGTCTGATCTTGAAGGTGATTCATACCAAAAGGGGTGATCAGCATAAAGTATAAAGACAGTTCAGCAGTGCAGTAAAGATGGACACTGAGACAGAAAGAGGGAACAACTAGAAGCAGGTATCGTGAATATCCAATCTTTCAAACCATGAATCTAATGTTCCAGTGATTGCGGCGTTACAGAGGCCAGGTGCTCTTTGATGAAGAGTAGAGTTATGGGAAGTGAGAAGATTTGAGAGCGAGTCCAAAAATACTAATAGCAGGCATAGATCATTTAAAATCGACAATGGGTTGTCAGAACTATTGTAGTGGTTGCCGGAACACACAGCAAAGAAGAAGAGAATATTCTGTGCTGATGATCCGCATGCTCCGATTTATAAAGAGGTGGCTCAAGAGATATTGCTTGATCTTCTAGAATTCTCTTGATTCTGGAGCAGGTCGCATTGATTGGAAGATCGCAAATGTAGCACCAATATTTAAGAAGGGTGTGGGAGAAAAAACGCAGATCTATAGACAAGTTAGACTGATATCATTGGGAGGTGAATTTCAAGAATGGTTCAATAGGGGCGTCTTTCTGTGGAACTCATAAAACCAAAGCATGACAAGGAGAGACAACAAAGGCTTTCCAAAGGATATTTTAAGGTTGACAAAGTAGACAACTAGCAGGGACTACGGGAGAGAACCAGTCGACGTAGTAGCTCAAATGCAACGATGATTATGTACTGTACTTTGATTTTTAGCAGACATTTGACAAGGTGCAACATAAAAGGCTGATAAACAATCCTAAGGCCCAAGGTATTAAACGAAATACGTTGGCATTGATCGTGGAGAATCTATTGGGAAGGAAACAGAGAGTTGGCGTAAATGGGTCCTACTTTTATTTGCAGGGTGTGATTAGCGGAGCAACACAAGGATCAGTGCTTGGGCCTCCAATATTTACCATCTATATCAACGATCTAGACGAGTGCATAGAATTTAACATATCTAAATTCGCGGATGATGAAAAGATAGTTGGTAGCGATAGGTCCGAGGATCACGTAAGCAAAATTCATCGGGATATCGATAGGCTGTGTGAATGGGAAAGAAGATGGCAGATTTAATCAAATTTGGGGAAGCGAGAAGCTACGTATTAACGGACATAACAGAATTGAGTACTGCTTGCACTGCTTGGAGAAACTATAACTAGGTAGTCACAGATTTAGAATTATGGTTCAGCTTTCTCGCGCAATGTTGAGGAAATATTTTTCACTCAGAGGGCAGTGTATTAACGGATTTCTGATAAACAGCTTTACGTGCTCAGTCGCTGAACATATTCAACACTGAATTTGGTAGGTTTCATTTCTAGCAATAGGCACTGTGTCGAAATCATCCCACGTCCTTGCAAATGTCCCCTCATCCCATATAGGATAGAGATCAATCCCGTTCTCGCTTTCAAATCCTTTCAAGCACCTTACTGTGGAACTGGGGAAGCACCACAAGTGGAACTTAGAAACCCAAGATGTGACAAGGCAGAGTCAATATGGCATTACAATGGAGACGTCATGCTGATAACCGCTTAGCAATCCATAGACGCTGTTCACTCAGCGTAATATGGCCTGCTCCCCGTCCAACACCCAGACAGCCACAATATCGCCGATGAGACCATCAGGCTTTTAGACCATAAATTTTGGATCTCTATTCCATTAGTCTCATTACCACTCTTGCCTCCTTCACATCACTTCTCAAAGCAGTAACGTTCATTTGTTCCTTTGGCTATCTAGCAATGCTTCCTACCCTCGAACCTCTATTATCCCAATGCACGGCATCTACCATCCCACTGTTCATGATCATGAGTTGTGACAGCGTTGGTGAGAATTGGAATGCATTTACTTACTGCTGATATTCTAAACCTCTTGAAATAAATAACAGAAGATAATTTCTCCCACAAAAGTACGGTATGCGTTCCTATTTTCCTAACCTTGGTCCCCATCCCTCCCGTTGCCATCTTTTCCCCCACATTCATCCCTTAATCCCACTTCCATGACGGTTTGTGGGGCATTCCTGTGCGCAATTTGCCTGCGGCGTTTTGCCCACAAATGTACAGTCAATTGTCCTTCTCTTCTTCGTCCTGACCCGACAACATCCCCCCTGCTCTTGTCCCTACAGAACTGTAGAGCTCCTTGTGATGTCTGCTTGACGTGAACGTCGCTGTATAAATGCAAGTTTTTACCGGTTGATTGATTGACATAGTCACAATATTCTTCATTGTCAACATTTTACCATTTTGAGTCATTCTTACAGGATCACGATCCTTCGTCAGAACTCAATTCGGTTTTTCAGTGATGACGAATGGTAGTGCACCGAAAAGTTTGACTAAATCTTTGACGACAGAATCAATTTTTTATCTTAGCTACTGTTACTATAATCTCTCCCATTCCAGATCCTTCTGGACAAATATGAACGTAATCACAGAGAGTCAGAGGGGATTTGTGGAATCTGCGGGTCATGCGTGACTATTCAAATTGGAACTTTTAACATTCAACTAACCCCAACGATGGTGGAAAAGAGAGCGCCTACAATTCACATCGAGATTGGCTACTGAAAGAAATTGGACGCCATTCCACATAGCTGTTTATTAGCAAAAGCGAAAGAGCTGGGAATCTGTGGTAAAATTGCAAATGACAGTGTTTCTCAGGTCCCACTGTGAATCGTGGAAACGGGAGCACACAGATACAAAGTGTATTAAATATATTAATTGATTGGGCGAAATTGTGGGAAAAGCAATTAAATATGGGATGTGCGAGTATATCTACTACTGTTCCAAAATAGCAATACAAAATATTTTCAACTTAATGAGGACCCATGAACTGCGTCGGAACAAAGGAATTCGGGTGTCTATCTGCACAAGTCTATCAAACAAGCTCAGATGTAGAGAAAGCGACTAGAAAAATAAATGGAATTTTGGCCCAGCATCTCAAGGAAATCGGAAAGTAAACGAGTGAAAAATGATGTTTAAATTCTACAGGTGAGGATTCAATAGACCCGACCTGTTATAGTTCCGTTATAGACATCGTTCCTCAGGAACCTATTGGCTTTGGAGTGGGGATATCTAATATAGACGAGAACGGTAACAGAGTGAATGGGGATATATTATGAAACACGAACGTATTCCGTTGAGATTAGAGTACTGACTGGACAACTGATTGCGATTTTGAAAACAAATCTGAAAATTATAGCTAGCCCGCCTAAGAATTAAATTGGTTGGTAGATTTTGCACCAAAGCAATTAGAGATTTGGAACTTTCTGCCCCAAAATGTTGTGGGAGTTGAAGATGTTCACTTCTTCAACACTCATGTGGGTAGATATGCACAGCCCTCTCATCACAAATGTTGAATGAAACAATTTCAAACCAAAATAGCTCACTCTCCCAATCCCCTCTTCTGTGGTCATTACGACATCAAACGTTTCGAGGAAACACATTTTCTCTGTGGCCTACCTGTTCTGTTGCAACATCGGGACATCTTTGTTTTGCATTTTTAGCAGTTGTTCTCTAATTTATGTTACAAACCTGCACCCTCCACCCCACCACCTGCCATTTTTGCATACCCCTAACATCTCTCTAACCATTATTTTCTGTCCTCTACCCAATTGTCTCCATTGGCTTCGGTGTCCTGAAACCGATCACTTATTTTAAGCTTCAAAAGACTATCACTCCCAACATGCCACATTCGAGACACATTTTCATAGATCCGAAATGCTCAATCCGTTTGATTTCGTTACAGCTGCTACTAACCTGATTTGTGGTCCCGAAGACTTGTGTTTCTATCAGTGAATAGGTAAGGGTTAGGTGAGTTTATTAATGAATTCTAGAGAGGTTGGCTAATTGGTGTTGAGGTACAGATCAGTTCCGCAATGTTAAACAATGGTATAAGGCTCCACTCTCGTGCATAAGTTTCTGTGTTTTCCTCCATGTGCTCAATTTTCCCGATTGCCATTAGTGAAGCCATTCTTCACTTTCCAACTAGACATCCTCACACTTGTTTCCAAACACCTGTATGCAGTGACATTTTTCTATTGTGCTATTGTGATTAAAATATTCCCGATACTCTGAACAGCTGCTTCGATTCGACTGCGACCGGACTTCTAAAGTTGCTCATTCCAAAGATTCTACCGATGGTTGCCGGACTTATACCTAATGAACACTGAATCTCTGAAAAATCTCTATTTATCCCTCCACCTTGTCACTTCTCCAACATCAGGTCACTCCCGTGTGCTGGAAGTTTTTTTTATGTTTGTATGCTTCTGATGATAATTTATTGAATCCCATAGCTCAACCGTTGGAGCACTCTTCTCACGAGCAAGAGAACTGGGTTTGATTCACAATCAGGTTTCCTTACATATCACGCATTTGTTCAACAACAGTAAGCAGCAAGCGTATGTTTGTCGATTGTCGGATTGCATAAGGGTGGAAATGGTTACTTAGTAAATAGTAAAGTAAATTAGTCAATCAATCGCTGACAATAAGTGGTACCTGTGATTGATATGCTGTCGCGGTTTGCACATGAAATATACCGAATATTAATATCACAGCACAGTGAAATTAATATTCGGTACAGCTCATGAATCACTGTAAGATGTAATGTTGACGTAAGAAGGTGCTACATCAAAGTGAAGGATTATTTTTGATACTATTTTAGACGCCGGGTTCAAACAAGCATGGTTAATGAAAATGACAATGAAGTAATTTACCTAGGTGTCTCCAGAGACAAATTTCTTCTCTATAAATAATAACGCACTTACATGTACCTTCTTAATGTCGGAGACCGTGTGACTCACAGCCATAGTCTCACTTTGCTCATTCACACATGGGGAATCCAACAATTTCAGACGTTGAAGCTATTTACTATCCAACTCTCGCAGTTATTGGGGTACCTGGTAATACATACAGACATCAGCTTTCTTCCCATTTTGTCGCTTTGCGTTAATCATCATCTTTCTCTCGTGCTTTAAATACCGGAAATGTTACACGACGAGAACCTCTTGGTTACCATTCGCGGAGATCCTGTGGCTCATTGGTTAGAGATCTTGTCTTGCAAGCTGGGTATACCAAGCTGGGTAGATCTCTGTTCGAATTCAGGCAGGTCAGGGCGAAACCTTCGGCAAGATTCCATACTCCACACACCTGATAATAATCCCCTAGCACCAAAATTACCACAAGAGTAGAATTGGTCATTTCAATCCACGACTGTTTGTGGGACACTGCTGTTGGCATTTGGCTGCCGCGATTCGCCCACAAATATATAGTTAATTCACTTTACAGTGTATTCGGTGAAGCGCTTTGGGTCGTCGATAAGATGTGAAAATCGCTATACCAAATGAAAGGATTATTATTATGCAATTGATCTGCAATCTATTGAGTTGGAAAGTTTCATGCAAGGTCTGATTCAGGTTGACAAGCTGTAAAGGCGGTTAGTAAAATGACGAAAAGCGTAAGACAAGGGGTAAAATCCTACCTATTAAACGCCGGGGTTGAATTCAAATATAATCTGCGGAAACACGGTTACAGTGCCAGAATGGTAAATATATGTAGTAAATTACCTTGGGCGATGGAGAAAACAGGAAGTATTGAATTTCCCAAACACAAGATAAATAGTATTGTTTTAGAAAATAATATTTTATGCACTACTATAATATGAATAGATACATGAAGTGGAATGCCAATAATCGTTGCGTTTGCTACAACAACTTGCCATGTGATTGTAGCACAACTAAGCGCTGAAAAATCATCTAACCTCCTAACTCCTACTTCCTTCTGGATAGATAGAGGTAAATTAAGGTAGAAAATGTGTTCAAGTTTCTTTACACTCTGGATTTGTACTCATATCCTCCCTTCTGCCAGCTGAGCGCGCTAACCACTACTCTTGAGGACACCACTGTATGAAAAATGTTTTACTTGGAAGAACTAGTAGCTAAGTTGTTAGAGCATTCAGGTCCGAACCAAAAGAACCATGGTTCGATGCCCTGAAGTGCGACATTTTCGGCCAGTTTCCTTCTTCTACACTAACTATATTTATACAAGCAGTAAGTAGAAACCAGTCTGCTGGTTGATAGGCTGTCACTTTTTCCCAGATAAGGCATTTGTTGACAACGTTTGAGGGAGAAATGGAGGGAGAAGAACATAGCAGAGGTAGATCAAGAAGGTATCGGTTGTGAAGGTTCAAGGTGTCCTGAGGAGTGTGAGAGGGGTATAAGTTGGAGGAAGGCTTGGAGATGCGATAGATGAGGCGAATTTTGAGATATACATTTCAAGGATGCACAGGAGGGAATGATGGCAGAGTAGAAGGGGAATAGGCCAAGAGCGGCCAGGCCGTTAGGAGCTGCACTTCCACCATGGCCATTCGGTATTGATGTATGATGGAAGGTGCAGATGCCTGGTGTGGCTTCTGAAAGTTACAAATGTGGCATCTGGATCGACCCAACTTTTCCTCAGTAGGAAAAGTTTGATTTTTGCGTCTCAGTAAGTTCTTGGATGTTCCACGTTTTATTGCAGACGGTGTGGACATATTATAGGCTGATCCAGCGGGGACAGTTGGTGCGGAAATGCTCAACACATATTACAACAACGAAGAAGTTACATTGATAGAGAGCTTTCACGTCGGGGGGGGTGGGAGGGTTGGGCGGGTAGGGGGGTGGGGTGGGGGGACGCAGCAGGAATCAAGGAGACGGTAACGTTGGATAAATAAGGATTTAGATAGTGGTGTTGCAAATGATACGATCAATGAGATGTTAGTGCACCAAACTATCAGGGTGTGAGATGCGCTGAAAACTCAACACAACTCAATAGCTCTGAAAGTCTAACACTAATTCATTCATGTTTGCCCCTTCACGCAAATCCCACACGAAGACGTTCCCTTTCGATGAAGTTTACATTCACCTCTCGGTGGCTGCATGTCAGTATCCGCTATTATCCAGCGATCCGGGACACTATCTCATGTTTGCTGTGTAATGTGAGCTGTATACATCCGGATAAAACGCTGGATTCATTCTCTACATTCAACAATGATAAGGATAAAAATAATAATCTTTGAATTTGATATACAGTTTTTGACGTATTCTAGATGTGGAGTCGTTTAACTCGGTGGGACAGAGCAATCGTCTTGAAAACATGAGACCTGTGTTTCCAATTTAGACTAGTCAGGGAGTAACCTTGCGCATGTTTCCTTTCTTCACACGACAAATATCAACACGATCAAAAAGATCTATTATAAATCGGTCATTTGAATTCAGAACTGTTTGTGTGGACACTGCTGTGTGCTACTGGCTGCCGCATTTCGCCCACAAATCTACAGCCAATTCAATTTACAGTATGCTCTTTGAATCAACAACAACGGCAACTATAACGTCGATTCATATAGCGTCCTCCACGTCGGATGGCGTCTCAAAGCGTTTCAAAATATTGGATTCCGTGGCAGGGCAGAAAGGTGACCAAAGGAGCGATCGAACAGAGTGGTCTTCTGCTGGGTTCTGAAACAGAGAACAGATGGGGCGAGCGAAGGTAGTGAGGAAGGAATTCCATAGCTTCGGGGCATAGTCACCGACGGCACGGAAGTCGAAGTTGGAGCTGAGGATTCGGGGGACATGGAGGAAGCCATACACGGTGGATCGAAGGCAACGGATTTGAGGAGAGAGGACGTTGGAGAGCTGGACGTGCAGAAGAGTGGAGTGATTTGAAGAAAGTGAAGTCGATTCGCTCTTGGACAGAGAGCCAATCAATTCTGGCAAGGACTGGGTAATGGGGGAGCGAGGTTTGGTGCTGGTGAGAATGCCGGCGAATGAGATGATCTCTGTGGATTTTGGAGGATGGGAGACAGGCTAGAAGGATATTGGAAAAGGGGAAGTGGAATCACTTGAGACACAGCCAAAAGACGTTATAAACGCGATATCAAATGATAACCCAAAGGATTACTATTATTACGTCTTAAAGCGATTCACATAACATACTGCAAAGTGAATTATCTGCGTATACTTGGGCTGTGTATTAAATCCCTGAATATCTTTCACAGCCTCCACTCTGGTAGCCGCCGACCTGAAGAGCACTATTTCAATGCTTGTGGTTGTGTTGCAGTGGACCTGCTCGCCATTGATTGCAAGTTACGACATTAACCGGATTGTGTTGTACAAACCCAGGATTATATTGATGCCTGAGCTGCATTACATGCACATAATCACGCCCGGTGTTAAAAATTTCGGGATAGAGACGATGATGTGCTGTGTTAAGCCATCACATGTAACAGCTAAACGGTCATTCTCGGAGAAACGTTGAATGCTTCCTCACGGAAATCTGTGTGGGTAATTCTGCCTTTGTTTATTGTTGAAAGTTGTGGAGTCCGGTAGCTCAGTATTGACCGACACATATACAACAAACACGGGAAAAAATAGAATTGTGTTCTGAAGAGGATATCAATTAATCAATATATATATATTATATGTTATTATATGTGTGTGTGTGTATATATATATGGATACATTTGTGCCTTCTGCTCTCAGGGAAAAGTTGGTGAATTGTCACAGAGCTTTATGCATCGAAACGTGAACACGAATCGAATGAACCTGCTCAGCTGGTAAGCTTCAGGTTCGCACAAGAGTCCAAGACCACATGGTGGATCACATAGTGGACTTATGTGTACCGCCCACTAACTCAGGAGCGTTTAGTCCTCCGCCCTTATGTAATTGCTATAAGTGTTCTTTAATTATAGCTGAATTATATTGTTGTCGCTATTTTTGTCACAATTTTTTTCCCTGTGTTTTAGTGAATGTGCTGGCAATTGTAATCCTGTCCCGGGGAAGGTGTGGCCTCTCCAAAGTCGTCACACTCTATATGGAGGCCATGGCCGTGTCAGATCTAATGGTGATTATCAACGATGTGATACTGAATCGCATCAACAACATGCATCTCCCCTTCAGCTTCTTGTACTACACCCCAGTGTGCAGTTTGAGAACCGTTCTGCTGGTCTCTGCCACTCGATGTTCCATATGGCTAACAGTCGCATTCACCTTTGATCGCTATGTCGCCATTTGTTGCCAGAAAATAAAGCACAGATATTGCTCTGTAAAAACGGCCAGTTTGATTATTGCAACTCTATGTGTGCTCAGCTGTGTGCAATGCATTCCAATTTATTTTGTTTATGTTCCTATTGTCACAGATAAAGTACCAAAGTATTGCATTGAAAAACCTAGTTTTCACACTTCACTGTACTGGAAATATTACGAACGTTTCATCCGTGTGTTCAATCCTGTAGCAGTAT
This sequence comes from Hydrolagus colliei, assembly GCA_035084275.1. Classification (NCBI taxonomy): domain Eukaryota; kingdom Metazoa; phylum Chordata; class Chondrichthyes; order Chimaeriformes; family Chimaeridae; genus Hydrolagus; species Hydrolagus colliei. The sequence continues at coordinate 30,547 of JAYJKW010000310.1, read as the reverse complement.
CCGTTCTCATTACCTTCGTCAACGCCCTGACAGTCAGACACATCATAGTGGTCAGCAGAGCCCGCAGGAGAATCCGGGGTGACAGCAGTGGGAATTATCAGAATGATCCCGAGATTGAGAAACGGAGAAAATCCATCATTTTGCTCTTCGCTATATCCGGCAGTTTTGTGCTTTTGTGCATGACAGAATTTGTACATTCTTTGAAATGGTCAGTTGCAAACTACCACAATAAACCGACAGACATTAGCCCTCCGTATGTCGTCCAACAAACTGGATACATGCTTCAGTTACTGAGCTCCTGTACAAACTGTTTTATTTATATATTGACTCAGAGCAAATTTAGAGAAGAGATCAAGAAGATTTTAAAATGCCAGTTTACTAATTAAAGTATTTTTTATTGAGACAGTTTGATTTTAAATGATTTCCACATCGCCAATGTCAGTTGCTATCGCGTTTATTTTATCCAGTTCCCAAATGTCAACTTGAGAATGGAACCCATGTCATGTTGGCACCAACTAGCTTTACATCCTTTGAAATTGACGATGACGACAAACGTTATTAACTAATACTTTTCGAAACCGTGCGGCAGCTTGTCGTCAGTTTCGACATCCAACTGTCCTTCTTCCCCCACGTAAGGTCCATCACCAGTAGCCCCTTCTTACACCTCCGACAGATCACCTGTCTCTGGGAAACCTCACACACAAAAATCGAACACTTCAATACACCACTGTTTGTGGAGATGCTCCTGTGGGCAATTGCCTGCTGCATATCGTCCACAAATATAGCGTAGAGTGATGTCCCAGTACAACCTTTGAAGCGATTTGAGATGTCGATACAGTATGAAACTCTGCGATATCCAACGCAAGGATTATTATTATGCTTACTGTTATTATTATGAGTTCAAGCAGAACAACAGGAAATGGCTCACTTCCCACAGAGCACAGGAATCCACAGGCAGCAAACACTTGTAAATATACATCACACTCCACGCAGGGTAACCATTCAGAGCACATAGCATTTGCAGATAAATATACAATCAATTTAAATCTTTCTACAACGCAAGCTAGTCGGTGCTAACTAAGAGTTTGACTGAAAAACAAGCACTAATTGCATTGCTAGATTTTCTGCTTCCATCTTTGGAGACGCATCAAAATTCGTTCCCCCATTAACCCAGTAATTGCGAAACAACGTTAAGCGAATACATCCCCCAATAAGAAAGAATGTAAAAACTGGAGATAGATTCGTTTTGGGTAACATACTTGGTCAAAATTTACTTTTCAAAAACACCCACAATACTCGCATTCTGATTGTCTTTCCAGCTCATACAATGATTAACTCACTCACTCGCTCACTCGCTCACCCGCTCACCCGCCCAGCCGCCCACCCGCCCATCCGCCCAGCCGCCCACTCACCCGCTCACCCGCTCACCCGCTCACGCGCTCCCTCGCCCCCTCGCCTACTCGCCCACTCGCTCCCTCACTCCCTCACTCGCTCCCTCACTCCCTCACTCGCTCGCTCACTCCCTCACTCGCTCGCTCACTCATTGACTCAATCACTCACTCTCTCACTCACTCCCTCGCTCGCTCGCACGCAATTTCGCTCGCTCGCACGCAATTTCGCTCACTCACTCACTCGCTCACTCGCTCGCTCGCTCGCTCACTCGCTCAATCGCTTACTCACTCACTCGCCTACTCACCCACTCACTCACTCACTCACTCACTCACTCATAGTGTTGATTATGTTGATTAGTTCGCCGACTTTTAGGTTGCAGCTTGTACGACCGTGAATCGCTGGTAACAGTTCCACTGCTGTCCTGACAACCTTCTCAGTTTTGTGATTACAACTTTGCAGTCTCACGTTCAGACACGGAAGGATTATCAATCTCAAAATTCGATAATCTGTCTGCAAATTATAACCTGCACAAATTGCTAGTACCAATGACAAGCAGAATTACTTAAATTTATTGTCGTATAGTGTGATGGTCATACATGTGATCAGTTGCATTAACGCACACAATAATTCTCAAAATATAACAATATGTATTAATTCTATATTGAAACGCATAATGCCTCTCATCTGCATGATGTCTCTCACCGACACGCAAATCCCAGTGATATATTGAACGAATACAATGTGCAGTCAAGATGAGGGTTTTATTCTAGTTTGGGGTAGCTGCTGAAATCTAACCAGAAATGTACATTTTGCCATTGATATTGCTGTCTGGGAAGCTTTCCTGGTGCTTTTCCATCTAGAACTGGGCTATCTATTAAGAGTTGCAAGGCAAATAGGAGTTGAATGGGATTACTCAACGCCCCCAGTTTCTGATCTCGATTTCCGACATTCGATTGGAATGCATGTCACTTTGAAAGCAGTTCAGTTCCTTAACACTGCACGTGTATAGTGATATCTGACTCTCACAGTGCATACTTTTGCAGAACTTTCGATTCTTGTAAATTTGTCATGTCGAAATCAGTGATAAGATTGTATTGTGTACCCAGGGAAAATAAATAAAATTGTGCGTTTGATTTATTTCATATGATCACTTTTGTCCACTGTACAACAAGCAATTGAAAATGTATGTATGCACTGGCACTATATGTTCATGCTACAGATCCTCTGCAGCCTGCAGTAATGCATCCTTTTTTTTCAAAAAAAAGGAAATTCACGTAGGTAAAGAGGAATGTTACACATAATTATTCTCCGTGATAGATTTGTTCTATTTTTTTTATCAGAATGATTTTCTCCATGACAATAATTATCATTTTGCGCATCACTATGAGACTGTTTGAGATGTTAGTATAAAGTTAAGCTGCGATTGGAAGCAAATGCAAGTGTATGAGAGTGGTTTAAAGCCGTTGTGCTTCCTCCCTTTGGTTTGGCCTTGGTTTCGCTGACTGATCAGACATTTTGAAGCAGAATGGATTGGGGGCTGATTGGGTGTGGGGGCGTGAGGAGGTGAGGGCATGTAGTGGGAAGCTGACCAATGACAAGCGAAGAGCAGCAAACAGGGTTATATTGTATTGTATTTTAACATGGCAGGAAATAGCAATATTCCTTGGACGTCTGTGCAACGTCGACGCCGTCCGGTGTGGATGGCGTTATATAAATCGAAGTTGTTGTTGTTGTTGTCTCAAAGCGCTTAACAGAATACGCTGTAAAGTGAATTTACTTTCTATTGCGTGGAAGAAACGTGACACTGCAGTGTCTATAAACCTTGAATGGCCAAATTATTATTTCTGTAATATGATTATCCCCAGAAAAAGGCCGCTAAACAACGCTGCTACTTGCTGCTGATAATCAAAGGTTCGAGGAATTAGGAAACTTTACCAATATTTAATTCCGTCCGGGAATCGAACCCAGGTCCTGTCGTTTGCAAGATTCGTGAGTCTGTCTATTATTTTCAGAATATTGTTCAACAAACTCAGACAACAATTAAATATTGCATTTGTTTTGCGGCATTTATTTCAGGAGCATCACACGAGTTGCTGGACAGTCATGGATGTGCAACTGAGATGGTAGTTGCTAACATGGTGGGCATGGATTCTGGTAGAGTTAAGAATTAGTTGAAGACATAATCGTGGATGAGGGTTTTAAGATGGGTCTTGAAGGAAGCAGGGCTTGTGGCGAGGCTGAATGTATGTCGTGTGGAGTGCCAGAGCGTGGGCCCTGAGTAGCTGAAATTTGCGGGGCAGGTGAACCGAGAACAATCAAACTGGCTGGTTCGCAATAAACAGAAGGAATCGAAAGTTTGATAGGCTGTCTGTAGGTTACAGAAGAGCAAAGCAGTCTTTGAAGGTGAGACCAGAATTTTTAACTGTATCCATTGAATGATTAGAAATCAGTGGCAAAGTCAATGATGGGGGTGATAAGACCGCAGAGGCAAGTGCAGGATAAAACACGGGCTGCAGATTTCTGGATGACCTGCAGTCTGTCGAGGGAGTCGTTCACGGAGAAGCAGGTACAGTATACAGTCGAGTCGGGGTGTAAATAATTAGTAGGGACAAGTGTCTTGGCAACCCATGGTGGGAGACACAGCAGGAGAAAATTATCGTTGTGAAGGTGGGGAAAAGTGGGAGGGCACAGGTCAGAACACAGATGTCGGAGGCGAAGTACAGTTAAGAGTTGGAAACGACGTTGAGTTTTCTCACTGGTTCCGTGAGGTGAAAAATGCGTACATGAAAGGTGATGTTGTCAGCACCCGTAGGAGGACATGACGGGAACAAAGTAGGAGAGACCCGTTTTACTTGACGTTCATCTGGAGAAGATTAGCTCCCATCCACCACTTGAAGTCTAACAGGTAACCAACCTGTGAGGATATCAGTTGTCGTTGAGAGGAATGTGGAGGGAGAGCAAAAGGTTTGTGTCCATCAGCCTACTTGTTGAATTTGGTCATGTGTTTATTGATGCTGGCATGAAGAGGAAGCATGGACATGTTTTAAAGGAATGGATAAAGGACAGGTCGTTCGGGTGTACAACACATGACGGTGAGGGTGGTTGAAGAGAAGTGGTGAATGGAGGCAATGGATGAGGTAGAATTTCAACCAGGTAAGTGCAGGTCTGTGATTGTTGAACCAAGAGGGAGGGTGATGGACGAGAATAGAATGGTCGACATTGTGGACGGCAGCAGCAGGAATGGGTACAGCGAAGTTCTGGGGATTGAAGTAGTAAGGCAGACATGATATTAACAGCCGGAGTGCGTTACAGAGCAAATATCCTCGAATTTGGATTGAGGAATTCCAGCATTGCATCGCTGTTGGAATTGGAGAAGATGCTGATATTGGTGGAGCAGAGCAGCCTGGGTTTGACATTGGCTTCCACTACTACCGCGGAACAGAAGGAAGATTTGGCAAAGAAGAAGGAGGATCAGTGGACCATGGCATATTCTAGTCTGAATTGCCAGTGCACTGTTACGGCTGATATAATCCTGATGTGTTTGACGGCGTGTATCAGATACTCTCCATTGAGTGGCTACTGCAGGAGCTCAACCAGCTGAAACTGCACAGTTTGCCATTCAGATCACCTTCTAGTTTGTTCCGTACCGCTTGGCTGGAAGAGATTTCACTTAAACGTTTCAAGCACTAACAGTCTACATGTTTCAAAATGTTGCATGTTCCAACAGAATGTCTGCGGTACTCTTGGTAATCCATTTCCTGGGCCAATATGATTAAATAGTTTTAGACACTAATATCCAGCATTGAGTGTGAGAGTGTGTGTGTGTGTGTCAGAGAGAGGGAGAGTGTGTGAGAGCGGAATAGGGGAGAGGACGTGGTGGACGAGAGGATGGATGAGTAGAGAGGAGGCCACAATGCTCGCCCTCACGCCAACTGCCACTACACTATACATCCCATCCCCTGTTGCTCTAACACCTCGCCATCTCACCCTGCGACACATGACGTAACAGCAACAGATGCTTCACCACCCAGTCACCACTAACCCTTTGTAGATGGAGCTCCATTTTGAACCAGGAGTTCAAAAAAGGCGCCAAATTGTCAGCTCGCAGCCACCCGCGGGGAGGTGACGGTTGGGGCTACACGCGCAACCAACGGCTTTCCCACCGTTTCCCTCAGGAGGCTATGGTTTTGGCATCACAACATGTCTGACGTCAATGAGGCTTCAAATATAATAAGATTGATGATCGTAATCATGGCCTTTCACCCGTTTAATGACCTCGTCACGGCATCCAGATGCCACGAAGCCCCTCACGGAACTAGCCGCCCATATGTAGTGACTGTGTGTTGTGGGGCTGGTAAAGTGTAGTGATTGTGTGTTTGGGGGATGTGTAAAGCGAAGTGACTATGTATTTGGTGTAACACACACACACACACACACTACAATGTACAGAACGTATTACATATGACACACTGTGTGGAGAATCCCTGCCTCAGTCGTTATCATCAACCACATGCAGCCCAGCTCTGGAATCTCCCAATGACTCCAGCTGTCTCTGTCCATCTGAAGTGAACTGATACAATACCCCAAACAAAAAACACAAACCGTTTAATATTGCGGTGAGGACTGGTTGTTGGGGTCAGACCTGGCTGGAGTCTGTCATAGAGACAGACCTGGCTCGATTTCCACATTCACCCACAGTCACCACACATTACAGAATCTGCTAGCCCCACTCCCCCAACCCATACGCAACTTGTCACACCATCTCACACTTAACCCATCAAGTCTGCACTATCCTGCTCTTACCCCAACTCGTCCCCACAAACCCTCTCTTAACGCAACTTTTCCAACTCTTATCCCTCCTAGTCCTGACTTCCAGATTCTTACCCCAACTCATCCCCACTTCCCGTACTTTAACGCGAATTAGTCCCAAATCGACTGCTGTTAGCTCTACTAGTCCACACGCCCCCATCTATCCTCCGCTAGTCCCCATGCCCGCACTCTTATATTACCTACTCTCCATGCACCCAACCTAACGCCAGGTAGATCCCACTACTCCTTCCATGACTCAGCTAAGCCTAACACGTTTTGCTTTGGTTTGGAGACTCTTAGTCACGGTGAATGTTACCTGCATGTGTCAAGACCCTGCATAACCAAATCATCATCAAATGTGCCGTTATCGAAATGTCAACTTTCAATTTGCTCATGGTGTTTCTTTCAAGGTGTGGTATTGTGTCTCCTGGTTCCTGATCAATAATCCACCCGAATAAGTAAGTTAGCCTCTTCATCGTGAGTCAGCCTTCAACAATTGTCCTTATGTTTTGCAATTGCAGTGCAGTATATCTGAATATTATTCAAGCCATCCCAATATTCCAACCGCTCGTAAACCTCTATTACCTTAACAGCATGCAGTGCGTACGTGTCAGACGTAACAACGTGTTCCCGCCTTCCCCTTCTTTCCCCGACATGGGTTAGATACCCTTAGAATAATAGAATCTAACGGCACAAAAGGAGGTATATCGGCCATCGAGGCTGTGCCGACTCTTTAAATGGAGCAATTTAATCCCACTTCCCAGCTCTCTACCCATAACCTTGCAAACCCGTCCTCCCGAATACGTGTCTATCTCTCTTTTAAAACTTGTTATCGAATCGGCATCCACCAGAATTTCAGGTAATGCATTCCAGCTTCGAACAGCCCGCCGAGTGAAAACAAATTTCCTCACCTCCCCTCTCCTTCTTTTTGAAAATATTTAAAATCTGTGACCAGGAGTCACTGATATGCCCACCAATGGAAACAGTTTTTCCTTGTTTTCTCTGTTGAATCCCGTTATGATCTTAAAAACCTCTATGAGGTCTCGTTGCAACATTCATTTTTCCAATGAGAATAAACCTAGCCTATCTAGCCTTTCCTCACAATTTAAGTCCCTAATTCCTGGGGAGAAGCTTTTTCACTCAGCGAGTTGTTCGAATCTGTATTGCATTGCCTGAAAAGGTGGTGGAGGCAGATTCCATAACAGCTTTTGAAAGCGAACAAGAGCTTTATTTAGTAAGTGCAGGTCTGTTAAATTACGGGGAGAAAGCTGGGCAGTGGGATTGAGTTGCTCTGTTCAAATAGTCGGCACTGTCTCATTTTGTGCCGTACAATTCTATAATTGTATGATTCTTAACATCCTTTATAAATTGTGGTGACCAGAATTGAACACAGTACTCCAGCTGAGACCTAACCAAATACCATACTCTCCCGTTCTTACCGCAACTCGGCCACACCCTCCCAAACTTACCCAAACTATTCCCTTTCGAACACTCACGAATCTTGACATCCCCATTCTTAGCATTACTCGTCCCCACTTCTCCAATGTGATACAAACCAGTCCCAACTCGCCACTGCTTTTACACCGATTACTCCCCACTCCTCCACTATTAACCAAACTAATCCCACTCTCCCGCTCTTTCTCCAACCAATCCCAACCCTCACTATTATCACGTGTCTAACTTACCGCTAATATCAGAAATAGCCACACTCCCTGAAGTATACCACAAGTAGTCCCACTCCCCCACACATGTTGCAACATCTCGCTGCTCCCCCGCGCATAACCCCAAAAATTCCGTTCCCTCATTTTTAACACAATTTGTCAATGTGCCACAAAACCACTACCCCGAATAATGCCAATCCACCTAAATTTACCCGACTAGTCACACTTTCCCTGCTTTTACCCAAATGTGTTCCCACTGCCCCCCATCTTACCCAAATATTGACATTCTCCTCCATTTGTACCTCATCTATTCCCATTATCCCACGCTTAGCCAAATAAGCCCCACTTCCCATCTCCACTCCAAAAAGTATGGATGGATTGTCAGATAGATGGACGGACGGACGGTCGGACAGACGGAGGGATGGACGGATGGATGGACTCATTGGTGTTGAGAAAGAAGAGAGAGAGATTATAATAAAATAGTCCTTGCATTTGATATAACGCTTCTCTAGATGTCTCGAAGCGTTGCACAGAATGTACTGTAAAATCAGTTAACTGGATACTTGTGAGCGACATATGGCAGTCAATTGTCCACAATGCACAAACAGTCACGTATTCTACTCTACAATTTATTGTTTGATTATGAGGGAGCTAAACAAGTTTTCTGTGTCAGATTTTAGCGAGGAGGAGATGGGTAACCGTTCTGATCTGGAAATGCTCAATGATCGTTGATTGAAAACAAGGTCGAAGAAGAGGACTTTGAGATTGGACATGAAGTAGACAAGGGGTGAGACGATATGGAGGGACTGTGGTGTGGAGATACATCGGGTAGGGTTAGACTGGCTGATCGACCACCGCCAGTAGTGGAGCAGGTGGAACTTCAGCGCATCAAGCCCCTGTATTAAGTCATCCCTGTGTGTGAATTTTTGAAGAGCGATAGCGAAAGATAGTATAGGTGTTTCAAAAGAGAATGAATGAAAGTGTGACTCTGTGTCTGTGAGAGCGGAAATATTTAAAGAGAGAGCTAACACTGCTGAGCGATGTAGCATTACACCGAGACCGGTGAGACCTGTTTTCGTATCGAGGCGGAACAGGGCATGTTTCCTTGCTCCACAAGCCTAATAATAATCCTTCCAAATCACAGCTCACAATAATGAAATTGATCATTTCTGTCTGCAAATATTTGTGGGTAACTGCTGTGCACAGTTGGCTGCCAAGCTAAGACTTACAATGTACTCTGTGAAACAATTTGTGACTTCTAGAAGACGAGAAAGGCGCAATAACAAATGGAAGGATTTTTAAACTATTCGACCTGCAAATACTCCCCATTCCCCATCTGCCTGGCTCAGAGCTTGACAACAATCAAGTTACTTGTGTCGCTCCCTGGCTTGAGGGACACTATAGAAATGACAATTAGTCTTCTTTAATCGAAGAGAAGAAAGAAATGATAATTGAGAAGAGTTGTCTTTTTACTCTACGTGAAGTTGGAAGTCGAACACCCTTCTCAGTGCTGTGGAGGAGGAAATTTTATCTTTCGAGATTAATGTTAAAAGTCATAAAATAACGAGGAATTTGAATAAAGTACAGATCTAATGTGAGACTTGGAAATGAAGTTACCTACTTGCTCTGTGAATACTTACTGGTTACATGGACGTTTGATCGCCTTTGACTCTGTAGATGTCAATGTTTATAATTGTGATATTATAATAATCGAAATCCTTGCAATAATAATAACTTCTTACGTCTACTTGAGGTCTCAAAACGTATTGCAAAATCCACTATCAAGTGAGACGATATTTTGCAAATCTGGGCAGCTAATTGAGGGATAATTATTATGTGTATGGAGCTTGAAATCTATCCCAATGTTTCCTCTTACCTGGAATTGAAAAAAGGTCTCTCGTTTGGTAAAGTGGGTGGTCTATCAACTGGGCGATAATATTCCATTCTGCAGGACCGGGGGATATACTTCCTCAACGGAAAAGGACAACAACGACCTACGCTTATGTAAATATGTACTTCACTGCAATCATGCAGACAAATGGACAGTGCGGGATTTGGGACCAACGTTGGGAGCTCGAGTTAAGAGTGGCTGAAGGCACATGCAAACTGGTAGTTTGCATGTGCCTCCTACCAGTTTGCATCTGCCTCCTTCAAGACCGGACTTGAAGAAGCCAGGAGAGGAGTAAGGCAGAGGGTAAGTGGGGTGCTCTTCCTCGCAATGGGGGCAGAGATGCTGAATGTACGACGAAAAATGATAGGGTGGGAAGCGCTGCGAACCTGAAACTTGGAGAGTTGTCCACCGTTCAATCTGTCAATTATCATAATTAGTTTAATTCCCTCCGTCAAATCTCACCTTATCCTCATACACTTTATTAAACATCAGTCCAACCAGCTTCTCCTCCTCACCAAACCTTCAGAGTGTTAACCCACCAATTCACATCGTAGCATGAATATGTTGTTACCAATTGTTTATTGGGCTGTGAGTAATGTCAATGATTCAGGAGATTAATTTATCCACCTGGGGATATCTTCTCTGTTTATATGCTGTTGGGTTTGAATATCAGTGGACACAATGAACAGGCTTCACACGTCCTCGTCAAGAGGCTTTCGGGGTGAAATCATATATCTGATTATGTATATCTTTTATCCCATTCTTGCGGTCATTGGAGGACTAGGTGAGCTCTCACAGATACTTTCACTTTGTGATATCGGTGTTAAGATATCTGAGTGTACGTATCATTTCCTTGTGATAGGAAAAAAATGTTTTCTTGTCCAAACGTGATTTTATGGTGCATCTTGTACAAATTTTTCACAAATTTTCACAAATTTTCTAAAATTATGTGAGCACTTATCACTTCTATTATAGACGCATAAGCATTACAACAATTCATCTCAAATTGCTTCACATGAAAACTCTGACCATGCCATTCTCTCTGATTTTAGGCAAGGAGGCAACGAACTCGTGCACGCTGAGAAAAAAATAACAAAAACATATTCCTTGCAATTGATATTTTGCCTTATCACATCTTTAAATCCTTGCAACAAGCTACATAGAATGTGCTGTTAAATGAATTAACTGTATATTTTGTGGGTAAAATTCGCCAGCCAGGATTGCACAACAATGTCCGCAAACTGGGATGGATTGACATCACCAATTTAATATTATTATTAGTTTGTTGAAATCAATTATCACACCCAGAAATGCGATCCGCCAATCAACTAAATTCTAGGATCTTGATTACTGCCAGGTAAACATAGGCAACTATGGAAGAAAACTTTTCAACCCTGCCCACATGCAATCTAAGAATGCTTGTTGCACATCGAGTACTCTGAGCTACAGTGCTACATGACCCAATTTACTCAATTCTTTGAGATCCTTAATTAATAGAGATCTAGTCAGCAGTAAGCTAAAAATCGTAGACAAGAGTCCTGTATCTCAATGGTTAGAGCACTTGCATTGCAAGCGAGAGCCCTGGGATAGAGAGGAAGCAGAGGTCGAAACCTTGGGCAGATTTTCTTACTCCACACGACTGATAATAAACATTCGAGGTCAATTCGCTTTACACTATGCTTGTAGTACTAATTCTTGCTTTTGATATAGTGCATTTCACGTTTTAGAGACATCCCAAAGTCCTTCACAGAAGATGATGTTGAGTGAATTGATTGTATATTTGTAGAGAAAACTTGGTAGCCAATTTGGCACAGCAGTGTCCTCCAAACATTCATGGATTCAATTGAACATTTTATGGGTTTTTTATTGAAGCGCTTATTATTCGACTTGTGAGTGGAGTAAGGAAACTTGCGTTAAGTTTCACCTTGCCTGCAATAGAACACAACGTGGAGTCCTCCAGCTCAACGGTTGGAACACTACACATGCAAGCGTGAGAACTGTGATCGAATTGAGGTAGGTGAGGGCGAAACCATGCCCAAGTTTACTTACTACACATGCCTGCTAATGATCAGTCCACAACAAACTACAACAATACAAATTGATCATTTGAATACATGACTGTTGGAAGGACACTGCTGTACGAAATTGGCTGCAGCGTTTTGCGCCAGTGCATTCATAGAATCATCGGATCGTAAAATTTTAGGACACAAAAGGAGCCCATTTCGCACATATAGTCCATGCCGGATCTTTGAATAGAGCATCTCAATCTCACTGCCGATATTTCTCCCCATAATCTAATGGACATGCTCTTCCTAAATAAAGATCTAGTTCCCTTTTAAAAGCTGTCATGGAATCTGACTCTACCACCATCTCAGGCAATGCATTCCAGATTCGAACAACCCACTGAGTGAAACAAATACTCCTCAGCTCATCTCTGCTTTATTTTAAAACTATTTTAACTCTGTGACCACGAGTCACTGATTCGCCCACCAGAGGAAACAGTCTTTCTGTATTCACTCTATCGAAACCTCACCTAATATTGTAAACCTCTATCAGTTCTCCTCTCAATCGTCTTTATTTTAGAGAGAATAAGCCTCGCCTATATAGCCTTTCCTCGTAGCTGAAGTACCTCATTCCTTGTATCATCCGAGTAAATATTCTCTGCACCCTTTCAAATGCCTCAATATCTTTCCTAAAATGTGGTGACCAGTATTTTACACAGTGAAGCATTCTGTGAAGCATCTTGAGCAGTCTAGAAGATGAAAAACGCGCTACATCGAATGCACGGTTTACTTTTATTTCATTCTCTCATTGAAGAGTATGTTCCATTTTGTAAACGGTCAGAGGCAATAATGAGGAGATAGCAATCACGGATGTGAAAGTATGTAAAGCACGACATTCTTCAGCCAGGTAACAATGTGTTTGAAGTGTCTGAAGTGAATGAAATAGTGTAGATGCTGTTAAAAGAAATTACGCTTCTACATTAGGGAGAAGGAAATAAAAGGGTTTTGCTAAATCATGTGGAGTATCAATGTAGTCTTTGTATGTGTACTTTATTTGTAAACGTGTGTCTTTCTCTCACTCCTTCTGCCTCTTTTTCTATTATTGTATTTCTCTCACTATGTTCCTTTCACATTATTTCCCTATCCATTTCTATATCACCCAGCCTCTCAACGGCTCTCTTACTCGAGCTTTCAATCATTCAGCTTTCTTTGTAAGATGCAACATTTGCAGAAAATGGTGGTGTAACTTATTCATGAGCTTTGCTTCAGCATTTTATCTTAGTGTCGTTTTTACACTTGATTGTTTCCTCTGTAGAATTAATACAGCCAACAATATTGAGGTACTCTAACTTGCTTTTCCGCATGGAGGAAGCTGTATAATGTACAAGCTGTGTTTGTTGTTGTCGAATCTATTGATTGTCTAACTGAATTCAAACTACTATCATAGCCATTAATGGTGTTTGTAACATTTAACATTTCAGCAGTGATTGAAATGTGAAACCAAATTTAATGTAACTCTGTACTTTCACGCATTCAGTCCTCTTTCCTCCGCTAAATATAATCAGCAGATTTACCACTTACAATTGTAGAACCATGGAATTGTATAGCACAGAACTAGACCATTCTGCCAGTCATAAATTTGCCAGCTTTTTGAAATGCAATTTCGTTCCACTAGCACGTGCTCTCTCCAAAGCCCTGTCCTCCACAAACATTTATCTACTTCACTAGTAAGTTTTAATTGCATTGTCTCACACCAAACTTTCAAACAATGCATTCCAGATCCGAACAAATCTCTGTTTGAAAATATGTCTCCTCGTCTCTCCCCTTTTGCCATTATTGTAACTTTGTAACCTGTGTTTACTGACCCACCCCCAGTGGTTACAGTTTCTCCCTATTCACTCTATCGTACCCCGCCTTATTTAGAGGATATCTATTAAGATTCGCTTCCACAGACCCCAGTCCTGGCCAGACTTCACTGGCGCCCTGTCCCTGAGAGGATCAACTTCAAGATTCTCATACTTGTTTTGAAATCCCTCTACTCCTCTGCACCCGCCGACCTCTCTGATCTCCTCTCTCCCCAAACCAGCACCCGCTGGCATCGCTCCAACGGATCTGGCCTCCTCCATGTCCCCCGAATCGTCTGCTCCACCATCGGCGGCCGGGCCTTCAGCCACTTCGTGGAACTCCCTTCCTCGTTCCCTTCGCTTCACCCCCCTCTTCCCATTTTCAGGTCCCAGCTGAAGACCTTTCTCTTTGACTGCACCTTTGGTCACCGTACTACCCCTGCCTCTGGCTCGGTCCCGGGATCCGCTATTGTGGATTGCTCTGAGACGCAGTCTGGCGTAGAGGGCGTTATATCAATCAAAGTTGTCGTTGTTATTCCCGATAGCCTTCTCTGCTCAAATAAGAATATCCTTAGATTCGCTAGCCTCTCTTCAAAACTAGAGACCCGGGTTCCTGAAATTTTGCTGTTTGATTTAATGTTGTTGTTCAAATTCAACTCTATATCTCCAATGAAATTAGCTTACATCTTCTGGTTTTCATCTGTAAATCAGCTATTCGATCTTAACATAAGGTGGTGTAAGCGAATGAGAATGAACTAGATGTATATTTCTTCCATCTCTATCAGATCACTCGTCTCCGGCAATATCTCGCCCCAAAAGCCACTGATACCCTGGTCCTCCCCTTTGTCACCTCTCGTCTCGACTATTCCAATGCCCTGCTCGCCGTTCTACCCTCTAAAATCCGTAAAATCTAATTCATTGAAAAGTCTGGCGCCTGCATTCTCGCCAGCACCAAACATTGTCCCCTATTAACCCAGTCCTGACCAGACTTCATTAGCTCCTTATTGCAGAGAGGGTCGATTTCAAGATCTTTCCCTTGTTTTAATATCCTTCCCTCCAGCCCTAAGCAACCCCTTCTTCTCCGGCCTCCTCTGTCGTTCAGCTCTCGTTCCCTTCATTCCATTGTGTCTGTTCTTCCCCATATCCGCCGAAACCTCCGCTCCACCATCGGCGATCGTGCTTTCAGCTGATAGAGAAGCTGCCTTGCACAGACCAGAAGGGCAAAATTTGGGGCAAGTTTCCTTATTCCTTATTTCATCACCTAGCAGCGTGTAGAGACACAGATGTCAGTTGATTGGCTGATTGGCTGATTGGCTTTTCTGAGAGTAATAATTCCAACAACAATGGAAATTGTACACTTGAAACGATGACTGTATGAGGGACAGCTGTGCGCAATTGGGTATCAAACGTAAGAATTAACTTGCATTATCTGTCCCTCTTTTCACACTGTCTGTCAGTCTATCTCGTTCTCTCTTCAGCTATCTACTTCGTTGTATCTCCTTGTATCTCGTTCTGTCTGTTCTTCCAATATTTCCTTCTGTGTCTTTCTTTCTCTTATTCTTCACTCTGCTTGTCGCATGCCCACGCTGTTTCTCAATGTGTACATTCCTTAACACAACACTCTTCATTTCAAACCAAGACCGTTTATGAGTCAATGCCGTGCACAATTGTCTGCTGTGTTATGCCTGCAACATAATAATGATAATAATAACACATTTGATGTAGCGTTTTTCACATCTTCTAGACGTGAAACAATTGTCTGCTGTGTTTTGCCTGTGATGACAATTGTGATGCAGAGAGTATAATGTGCTGGGAGTTGCATATACAATTTGTGAGTGAAGCGCGGCATCCAATTGTGCAAGCAGGGTCTCCACAAATAGTAGTAGGTTGACATCACTAATTTATTAATATGCAATCAATTCACTTTGCTTTATGTTCTGCAAAGTGAGTAGTATTGTTTTGAAGACATGACAAGACATGGTGTCAAACGTTAGGATTATGATCTTCATCACTGTTCTATATTAACAGGTAACTTTCTAGTGATTTTCATTCTATCTGGCGGACAGTGTGGTCTCTCCAGTTGTGTTTCTCGTTACCTGGTTGCTATGGCAGTCGCTGACATTGCTGTGGTGATCACGGATGTGATACTGACCAGAATTAACATCCTGTTCTTCCCAGTCAGTTTCTTGGACCTCACAGTGGCTTGCAAAACACGGCAAGTCCTTCTTTGCATTGCTATCGACAGCTCAGCATGGTTGACTGTGGCATTCACCATTGATCGTTCCATTGCCATTTCAAGCCCGAAGCTGAGGGGAAGGTATTGTACAGAGAGAACTGCAGCTGTGATTATCGCTATGGTGTGGGCACTGAGTTTAATCAACAATGTCCCCTGGTATCTGGCCTATGAACCTTGGTTCACAGTCAACAATACTGCCTGGTTCTGCAAGACAATTGCACAGTATTTCATCTCCGCTGAGTGGAGAGCGTTTAACTGGCTGGATATCATCCTTACTCCCTTCCTCGCCTTCGTCTTCATCCTCACCTGCAATGTACTAACAGTGAAGCAAGTGGTGGCTGCCAACAGAATCAGAAGAGCTCTGGTGAGGAACAACACAGATCACAGTGATCCCGAGATTGAAAGCCGCAAGAAAGGCATTGTACTGCTCTTCACAGTATCTGGGAGCTTTATTTTACGGTGGACGGTATACGTTCTGTATGTGATATATACGTTGCTCGTGGACTACAGTTACACTGGCTATGATGACCCAGTATATGTCCTCTTCCAATCCTCTGCCATGCTCCAGCTCAGCAGCAGTGCCACCAATACCTGCATATATGTTGGTACCCAGAAAAGATTCAGGCAACAGCTAATCAGAGTTCTGACCTGTCCTTATCGCTTGCTAAGAAAACTGTGTAAATAGCCAAAGAGACAGACACAATAGATCACAAATTACATCTACACAGCGTGTTTCATGTCCCGAGTACATTTGGAATGAATGTGTGGTTTGGGGTCAGCAGGTTTGGAGGACGGGGATTGAAGAAGGTTAGTTGAACACTCGGTCAAAGAGTTGAATTCTCCTCTCCTCTCAGATTGGTGGAAACATTAAATCAATAAATGAATACCTAATGCTGAATTTTCTGTAGTTATAAAATTATTCTTAAATTTGAAAATGCATCCTAATAACATAGATATTTAATAATGTCACCATGTTGTTGGGACTCTTGAACGTTTAAGAAAATAGTTCACAGGTTTCAATCCACTTCAAATGGTTTAGAGTAAAGTGTAGCACCATTGTTTTTGGAAGCAAAGATCCCATGACTGGTATTATATCACCTAAAGAAAATGGATGAAAGCAGTTGCGTAACTAATGTATTTAAGGTAACAATAAACCTTGAATTTGATAAAGCGCTGTTTTACATATATTCCAAGTGCATCACAAAATATACTGTCAAGTGCAGTGACAACAACAATTACCAAATTACACTTAACAACAACAACAACAACAAATTCGATTTATACAGCGCCCTCCACGCCGGAAGGCGTCTCAGAGCGCTTCACAGTAGCGGATACCGGGACTGAGCAATGGGTAGGGGCAGGAAGGTAACCAAATTTCGGTTGAAGAGAAAAGTCTTCAACTGTGACTTGAAACTGGGAAGAGAGGGGGCGAGGCGAAGCGAGTGAGGAAGGGAGTTCCAGAGCCTCGGGGCGTAGTGGCTAAAGGCACGGCCGCCGAGGGTGGAGCGGAGGACTCGGGGGACATGGAGGAGGCCAGACCCAGAGGAGCGCAGCCAGCGGGTGCTGGGTTGTGGGGGAGAGGAGATCAGAGAGATAGGGGGTTGCAGAGGAGTGGAGGGATTTGAAAACAAGGGTGAGGATCTTGAAGTCGATCCTCTCTGGGATAGGGAGCCAGTGAAGTCTGGCAAGGACTGGGATAATGGGAGAGCGACGCTTAGAGCGGGTGAGTATGCGGGAGGCAGAGATTTGGATAAGATGGATTTTGTGGATTGTGGTGGAGGGGAGACCAGCGAGGATGGGGTTGCAATATTGTTATCCCCCAAAAGCAATCCCTCAATCCAATAACAACCAGATTCCCACCTCCTGCCAGGTAAACAGAGGCTGGCGTGTAAACAGAATAATGCTGACATTTGGTACAGCACCGTTACCATCACACTGTATATTGACACACTGTGCCAGGGGGGAGACTTGTGTTGTCTCGGGGGTAAATAATGCAGTTACACAGCAGCTGGAATGAAGTGGCCTCTGTGTGTTTTGCAGGAATGATGCCGCTGGACTGTCTGAGGAAAATTGCCAAGTTTGCTACAACGGTGATTCCTGTGCCAATGATCCAATGTAACATTTACACGTTCGCAAAGGCAATGTTCCTGTTTGCTGTTTGCCCCCAGGCCTGCCGTGCCCGTCTCCGTCACTGCAGCCACCGCTCGTGGGAGGCGCATGCCGCAGTGCAGAGGGACACGGCCCCAGAAACTCCCAGAGCTGTGTTCAGGACCAGCCAAACAGATCCAGTAAGTCACACGCGCACAACACACATACACACAACACACAATGCCAACAGACACACGTACAAAACATGTAACACGCCCTGCACCGTGTGTATCTCTGGTTTGGAAAGCTCCGCTGTGCAGTGACAATGTTAAATATTAGTGTAACGCGGGGTTTATTCGCAGGCAAATCACCAGCAACTCCACGAGGGGCTGCTCTACACCATCCCACACAGTGACCTCAAATCTACCTTCCCTCACGGCTTGCCACGGCGCTCCCAGCTACAGGTACAGGCACAATGTCCAGTCCATTGCCTCTCTTGCTATCGTGCGTGTGTGATGTGTGTCTCTATCTCTGGTATGCGCGCCTGTGTGTGTCTCTGCTTTAGGCTGTTAGTGAGGCAGGTATCTGATGCTGTGTGTATCCTACCTCTCTCTCTGTGACTATCCTCTCTTGTCTCTCGCTGTGTAAACGCTTCTCTGTTTTACCATACACACCTTTCTCTGTCTCTCACTCCTGTGTGTGTGTCTCCCTATTTCACACTGCTGGTGTAGCTTGTGTCTGATATAACGTGCCCTCTATGTCTCAGTGTGTACTTGCTTCTC
The DNA here is from genome assembly GCA_035084275.1 of Hydrolagus colliei. Classification (NCBI taxonomy): domain Eukaryota; kingdom Metazoa; phylum Chordata; class Chondrichthyes; order Chimaeriformes; family Chimaeridae; genus Hydrolagus; species Hydrolagus colliei. Next base: position 11,841 of record JAYJKW010000310.1, on the reverse strand, counting down.
TCTGCTTCAGACAGGAGTGAAGGAGGTATGTGATTCTCTCTGTTGTGATGCAGGTGAGGACGTTTGGAGAGGCATGTTTGATGGTCAGGCAGCCAGCCCTCGAGCTCATCAGTTAGCTGAAAGCTATGTTTTTTCGTACCCTGCCATCCGCTACCTCATCTGTATCCTTTTCACTTCCAAACTGCGTGCGATTCCCGGCAAAGCGTTTCCTTACTCCAAACGTCTGATAATAATCCCTCAAGAAACAAACCCGCTGGAACGCTGTGTAAGGTGGAATCCATCAATGTGGCTCAATGTCCCAGGTCCTTTCCTTGACCTCTCGGCTTTAAGATGGTGAGAGAGGCTGTGGGAAAACACTCACACTCTGCAACGCTGTTCATTACTGTTCCAAGCAGGACTGCCTTATTCTCCATGTCCCAGATGGTGAGTTGCAGCCACTGTTATTGGATTGGATTTGTGTAGTTGTCCAGAGGATGGCAGCAATGGGGAGAGGGTTTGGGCTGGTGGGCGCGAGGGCAGTCATTACCCTTGGTGGTTCAGGACATGATTGACAATGGGGGCATGTTGCTGTACATGGCCACCCACTGGTGCTATAAAGCTGTGTGTGTCTCTGTGTGTCTCTGGTGGCACTAACAGCAATGTTAGACATGGAAGTTGGACTTGGCTCCATCATTTTTCCAAGTTGATGAGATTTGCTGACTGTATGTCTAAACTCTATAACTCCATACCAGCTAAAACCATCGATATGGATTGATGTGGGACTCTTGAGATTGCTACTTTGTGTTTAGCTGAGCAACAGCCAGAACAACGTTGATTTATACAGCGCCCTCTATGCTGGACGGCGTCTCGGAGCGCTTCACAATAGTGGATCCCAGGACCGAGCCAGGGGAAGGGGAGGAACGGTGACCAAGGGCACGGTCGAAGAGAAAGGTCTTCAGCTGGGACCTGAAGCTGAGAAAAGAGGGGGCGAGGCGACGGTACTGAGGAAGGGAATTCCACAGCCTCGGATCATAGTGGCTGAAGGCACAGCCACCGAGGGTAGCGCGCAGGATTCGGGGGACATGGAGGAGGCCAGACCCAGTGGAGCGAAGTCAACGTGAGCTGGTTTGAGGAGAGAGGAGTTCAGAGAGGTAAGGTGTTGCAGAGGAGTGGAGGGATTTGGAAACAAAGGTGAGGCAAAGTATCAGTAATTCTCTTGTGTTTGTCCCCATGTGACAGCTTACATATGGGTGAAAAGCCGTAAAGAGATGCTCCAGTCCTCCAACAATCCAGCTCGATTTGACCAGCCCATTGAGGCCTCCGTCTGGCTCAAGAATTTCAAGATTACAAACGAGAGCTTCTTAAAGGAGGTAAGAACAAAATAGTTGTTTTTGTCCAGTAGCCATGACACTACGTATCAGACCTCCAGCCGAAAGTCCCTTGACTACTTTTAGGCCTGTTTCAGGACTCCGGATTGGTGGGACGTCCTTCGTATCCATTCTTATAGTTTTACAACATCTTCTAAATTAACAGGGAATTAAAAAATTCTCCACGATTGAACACCTCGTTGAAGCAACTGAAGCAACATCTAATTCAAGTTTTATCTGAACAGATAAAAACCTGGGAAAGGTAGATCTGGAGCAAGCGGGAGGCAACGGAGGAGGGGCGGCCGCTCGGCGAAGTGATGGAACAGGTAACTGCGTGAGGGGTTTCACACTGAATCATCAGAACCAAATGGGGGGACAAGGTGGGGGGGTGGCTAGAAAAAGGTCTGCTTAGGTCTTCCCTTTCCCCCCCACCCCATGCTCAAGTCCTGACCCCTGACTGTCCAGAGACTTGGGACGTCCTAGCGACATGATAGACGCTCTACAAATGTAATTTTCCTCTTTCTTGGCTCAGTCACTTAAGCTCTGGCCTCTGAGGTCAACACTGGGTATTCTGAGCTCACACCCTAGGCTGATGTTGGTGGGAGAGAGAGCCTTATTGGGGGAGGCTCTGTCCTTTGGTTGGTATGTTAAACCTCGCTCCCTGTCAGAAGTTAAATCATCTCCCATGGCGCTGTAGGTAAAGAGAAGGATGTTTCTCTCTCACTCTCCCTGTGTCCTGACTGACAATTCCCTAAATAAATTGCTCATTCACTTCACGTCTGCTTGCTGCATTTGCTTATTTTGAAAAAAAGTCTCCCTGATGACAGCAATTCCCTTGAAAGCACTTTGAGATGTTTTCATGTTATAAGCGTCAGATCAATTGCATTCGTAGATGCCTTCACTGGTGCCAGGAGGGTGAGATGAGTGAGTTATTGTGTGTGTCTGTATGTGTTGTGGTTGAGCTGACTTCTCGCTGCAGGGACTGACGAGGGTAAACAGTGCGAGTGATGCAGTCAGAGTCCTGTTCAAGGAGCTGAAGGGACAGAGCTCGCCAGACACCTACCGCCTGCTGGTGGCCATCGACGGGGTCAATGCCCTCTGGGGACCCACCACCATGAGGAAGGAGGATAGGAGCCAGGTATTGCCTCACATTCCTGATTCCCATTCTTGTTCCAGCCCTCGCCAGGCTGCCCGGGCTCCCTATCACACACTAAACACTCTCCCCATCCATCACCCCAGCCCTCGCCAGGCTCCCCTACGTCCCTATCACACACTAATCTCTATCATCAAACGGATCTAATTCAAGATCATCTCCCTCATTTTGAAATCTTTTCATGCCCTTGCATCTCGCCACCTCTTCGACCTGCTTACTCAACCAACCCTCTACGTCCACTCATCTGAATTATCCCTCGTGCTTTAAATTCCACCATCAGTGGCAGCCACTCGATCCTGAACCACTGAACGCTCTCTGATGGCCTTTCCCCTCCTTCCCTAGTTTCAGGACACTCTCTTTTCACAGATTTTTCCACACGAGCTGACTCTGATTAACAATTTGAAGAAGCTGGTGAACAATGACTGGGTGAGTGTCTGAGAGAGTAGCCTCTCCCTACAGCACCACACACTTCCTGCACCAATGCTCTGTGTATGTACGTGAGTGTGTGTGTCTGCTGTGTATGTACGCCTTTTAGGTATGCATGTGTCCACATCATTTTGGCGCACTGTGTGTCTGCCCATAAAATATACAGCAAATCACTTTACAGTGTATCCTGTCAAGCGCTTTGAGACGTTTGAAAGTGATTAGGTGGTGCGTCAAATGTAAGGCTTATTCTATTCTAACCCGTGTGTTACCTGCTGCAGTGTGCTGGAGCTGTGGCGATGACACTGACCAAGACTGGGGCATTGGGTTCCTCCCACTTGTCTCATCAACCCCACCATCTGCTTAGAAAGGTGAGCATTCTGTGCCCGGATTGACTGAAGCTCCTCCCAAACCTCCCTGAGAGCCCAGCTACTCACTCGCAGAGGGAAGCCTAAGGGTTGTTGTTGCAAATCCAGTCGCTTTCACACATCGTTAATCGGTAATGCCATGGAGCCAGTCACTGGGCTGCATCTCATCAGGTCCCTGTTCTTCATCTCTTGTCACAGTTCCATCCCTGCGCCCTACACTTCGGAACTCGATCATGGAGACCCACTGCCTCGCCACCTCAATACCACAGTTCTTCTGCCTCGTGCCCTCCATCCCACAATCCCTCTGCATCACTCCCTCCATCCCACAGTTCCTCTGCCTCGCCTCCATCAAGATATGTCTCAAGACCCCCCTCTTTGACTCGTGACGTTGGTCACCCTCCCTGCCATCCGGTTTGGGACCACACCCTGATTTCAGCGTCTTGAGACGTCCTCCGGACATGAAACACACGATGCGCGTGTATTTTGTTTCTGTTGCATCTTCTGCTCATGACTGACACTGTTCCCCTCTATCTCTCTCCTTTCTCTCTCCCCATCACACTCCTAACCTCTGCAGGAAGGCTTCGATACTTTGATCCCTTTTGTTCCAATCGAAGTTAGGAATTACAGTGAGAAGGAGTTTGAAATCTTCTATCAGTACTATGTGCAAAGCAAGTGGATCCAGCATGAGAAAGGTAAGGAGGGAGGGATTAGTGTGTGGTTGGGGAACAAAGCTATTTGCTCCTTGTCTCCTCTCTGGTTCTTTTGACACCAGTCAGTAGTTTCCCCCCATTTACTTGATCCAAAGTCTCTCCGATCTTTGAAAACCAGAATCAGAGCAGCCTTGTCTAATACTATTCTACAGTGCAGAGAGCTGGGATTGTTGGGATTCATTCCGCCGCCTCACAGACTGATTCTCTGACTGCCTTTCCACGTGCCCACAGCTCACACAGAGGAGGCGAAACAGGAGCTGCTTTTCTTGTGTAACTACAATCTAGGAATAATGGATGGAGACCGCAGCTTCGTCTGAGCCTTGGAGCAGAAGGAACCTGTCCATTTGCAACATTCTCTATTTCTCTCTTCTCGAGGGGAGTGATGGCCCAGGATGTGGCCGAGTTTGCCCGGCCTTCAGTCGGCATTCTGCTCCACCAGCAACAGATGGCAACGCTGATCACTGCCTGGCTCACCCAATCAGCAGCGACTGCCTGCCAGCCTGACATGAGATGTAATATAACCTTGTGAAATCTGGCCTGGGCTGGGAGAGCCGTCTCTACCTTACAGACTGCAATGAACCAGTGCCTGATGCCTCAACGTCTCTTTCACACAGGTCCTGTTTCAAGCTCTGAGCTGCTGCGTGGAGGACGCTATACAAGTGCAAGTGGTTCTTGTCTCAACAATAACAAATGACATTTGTATCCTGCCTTTCATGTCAGGAGGATGTGTGCGGGTGTCAAGGCTGTAGTTTGTTTTAATGGAAACCATTCCAACCATCATTTTCCGAATGAGTAAGAAAGGTAAATGAAAAATATGTATGTGTCAGAGTGAATATGAAAATGTTGTGAATGTTGACAAGACAGCAGTGAGTGTGAAAGATGTGACAAAAGAAAGAGAAAAGCACAGAAAGGATGTCCTTCCTTCCCTTTGTATATACTGGTACTGGCCACTTACCTTTGCGGATTAAAACATAGCAAAAACACTCAAATGAGTAAAGGGGCTTGTTTCAGAGATCTGTCTCTTGACTTTTTCATGTCTGCCCCCTCCACCCCCCCGCACCACTACTTCTGAATCCAACCTCAAATTAAGGCTGAAACTTTGACTGCCCAGCACTTTGGGAGGCCCTCCGGATGTGAAAGGTGCTGTGGAAATGCTGTTGCACACATTGTCACTGTTGTGGAAACCTGGGCAGTGAGCACTAACTCCAACAACACAATGAGATTCCTAGAGTGTCTATCACGTCGAGGGGAACATCTTATGTCTACACTTATGAGACAACGTAAAGAGACTACAATTTGAGACGACAAAGACTACAAAGCATCAGATATATTTGTGGCTCCCACTGATCCTACAAGTGTTTACCAACACACCTGGGTAAAGTTTAGTGATTGTGTGTTTGGAGAGGAGAGGGTAAAGTGTATTTACTTGGTATGTGGTGTAAAGTGAAGTGACTGTGTGTTTGGGGGAGTGTAAAGGGTAGTGATTGTGTGTGTGGGTGGATGGTACAGTGTAGTGACTGTATTTTTGGGGGTCAGAGACATGGAGGAGAAGAGTCTGAGATAGAGACAATGAGAAAGTAGGTCTATGATCAAGGGAGAGATACAGAGAGAGAGAGTGAGAAAGAGTGGGGAGACAGGAAGCAGGTGATGGGGATGTTTGAGGGGGAAGATGCGAGTGGAGGAGAGGATGGAGGGGGACAGAGGAGATAATTGAACACCCCTCCCCCCACCCTCCCCATTGCCCTGACTCCGCCCCTTCTCCTCCTAACTCGTGACAAGTCAGCCTCCTTTCTCTGCCGCCACGTGAGCCACCAGTTCCCTCTCCCCCCACGTGATCCACAATCCCCGCTCCCGCCACGTGATCCGCTAGCCGCGCCCCCACCACGTGACCCACCAGCCCCCTTTCCCCCCACGTGACCCGCCAGTTTGGCGTCTGTCTGTATAAAAAGATGACTTTCCAGCTGGTAATGAAACGCCACCTGGCTGCCTGTCCACTCACCAGCCCCCACCCCCCCCCCCCACGTGACCCGCCTGTCCACTCACCAGCCCCCACAGCCCCCACGTGACCCGCCTGTACACTCACCAGCACCCACACCCCCCACGTGACCCGCCTGTACACTCACCAGCCCCCACACCCCCCACGTGACCCGCCTGTACACTCACCAGCCCCCACACACCCCACGTGACCCGCCTGTACACTCACCAGCCCAAACTGTCAGCGCGCGAGGGCGGGCGGGGGGGGGGGGGGGGCGTCGGTTTGGGGCTGCTCGCGTAGCCAACGGCTTTTCCGTCCATTCCCACGCGTTTGCGGCTTCGGTTTGTGCGCCGAATCGTGTCTGAGGTAAAGAGGCCGCGGGTATAATAATAATATTAATAATCCCGGACTTTGGCGTGTTTAACCCCCTTGAAGTGTAGTGACTATGTGTTTCCGGGGAGGCTACAGTGTAGTGTCTGTGTGTTTGGTGTCTCTCTCTAACACACACACAGTGGAGAGGCTGATGGGAGAGGGATCAGGAATGACACCTTTAATAACCAGTCACTACAGTGTACACAATGTATTGCATATCACCCACTGTGTGGACCGTCACTGCCTCAGTCACTATCACACATCCACTGTCAGCCAAGCTCTGGATTTCCCCAGTGACGTCAGCTGTCTGTGTCCGTCTGAACTGAACCGATTCAACCTCAGCCTGAAACACATTAAACAGCAAATAACCATCTGATCACAATATAAACTGGAAACTCTTCACTCGCAGGTTAATCAATCAATAAATCCCCTCAGACTGTCTCCATCCCGATACCCAGCCCCGTTCTCTGTGTGTTTATCACCTTAAACACTGACACAAACACTCACGTTATCCTCTCCAGGCTGGTGCAGGTCAGTGTGAGGCGGCGGAGAGCGGGGACAGAGGCGTCTGTGAAGGAGTTAGACCCCAGGCTCAGCTCGCTCAGTGAGCGGCTTATACTGAGAGCGGAGACCAGATCATCAGTGCAGCCATCGGTCAGACTGTTACTGTACAGCCTGGAGATCAGAGACACAGAGACATGACAGGGATCAACAACAACAACAAAATGACAGGTGGAGAGGACGTCCCGAGCCGTTGGACAGACTGTGTCTCAGACTGTGATGGGAGTTGTGGAGGGGGGTGGGGGGGAAGGAAACCGATGGCGTGTTTGAGGGAGCTGGGGGGTAGAGGGAGGGATGAAGCGAGTGAGAGAGGAAGGGTGCTGCGGGGAGGGAGGGAGCTGGTGGACGGAGGGAAAGAATGAGATGGCAATGGGAGAGAGATGCCGTCCGGCGTGCAGGGCGCTATAGAAATTGAACTTGTTTTATGTTTAGAATCAAAGTATTCACAGCACAGAAGGATGCCATTCAGCCCATCATGTCTGTGCCGGCCCTTTTAAAAAGCTGTCCAGATCAATCCCACGCACTTGCTCTCTCCCCCTAGTCCTGCAAACCTGTCCTCCCCAAATAGTGATCCACTTCTCTCTGGAACGTTGTTATCGAATTGGCTTCCACCACCCTTTCAGGCAATTATTTGTTTATTATTGATGTTAAGCACTGCATGCATTAATATTAAATTCAGAATGGGTTATTATTCTTAAATACCGGGTTTATTGTTGGTATTAAACAGCGTCAGCTGATCAAGGAATAAATCATCCGTGTTTGCCTACCAATACAGTCACCTCACTTCACAGAAAAAGCAAGTGAATCCCTTTGAAACTACTCAATAACATGCAAATTCACTAAAGCAAATACCAAGATTATTATTTATTATCCTAGACACTCATGTAGACATGGCCTCTGTTTTCTGTTACACTCAGAGCTATGGCAGCAAATCACTTCAAGACAAATGCTCGAGTGAAACATGTTATAATTTAGCAAATTCCATGTCAGCCTGACGCTGTGGTAGAACTATCACCTCCGAGTCACAAGCTTGTGGGTTCAAACTTTACTTTGGGACTTAGAATCACAAGTCTAAATTGACATTTCAATGCAGTGGATGTAGGTGGACGTTAACGATCCCATAGCACCATTAGAGAAGAGAGTTTCTCCTGGTGTGGTGGTCCACAAATCCCCCAAGTACAATTGATCACTCACTCCATGGATGCTTTTGGGTCATTGCTGCGCATAAAACTATGCCACATTTCGCCCATAAAACACACACAGTCAATCCAATTTACACTATACACAGTGAAGCGCTATGTCACAATGCACTGGGCAGGCAGTGTCTCAGACTGTGATGGGGGGGGGGGGGGGGGGTGAGAGAGAGGAGGCCGATGGCGGGCGGGAGCTGGGGGAGGCAGGGGGAGAGTGGTAGAATGGTGGTGTAGTGGGTGATGCAATGGGATGGAGGAAGAGAAAGGGAGGGAGGGAGGGTGGGAGGGAAACGACGAGGTCGGTATGTGCTAGGTAAGGGAGATATGGAGGCAGGTATGGGAAGAAAGTGGGAGCTGGGGAACGGAGGGAGAGCAAGGGAGTGAGAAAGGGATGGAGAGAATGGGAGGCAAGGAGCGACGGAGGGAGGGAGGGAATAGGAGGGAGATAGCGAGATGCAATAGGGAAGGAGCTGTGGGAGTTAGCGAGATGGGGAGCGAGGAAGGGCGAATTGATGGAGGTGGATCGAGCTGGGTTAGGGACAGAGGGAGCTTTCGGAGGGAGGGAGGGGAGGGAGCTAGGAAGGGAGAGAGGTTGGATATCAAGGGGGCTGGGGAGGGAGGTAGCTGTGGAGTGACAGAGTGAGGAGCGAGTCGGGGTAGGGAGGAAGGGGGTGAGTGAGAGAGGCAGGTGGTGGAGAGTGAGAGGGAATGGGAAGCACAGAGCTGGGGAAGGGGGTGACCTAGGGACGGACTGAGTCAGCTGGGGCGTGGAGATGGGGAGAGAACTGGGGAGGGAGGGAGATGGGGGAACCAGTGAGCTGTGGAGTGAGCTGGGGAGTGAGAGAGGCAGGGAGCTAGTGGAGGGAGTGAGCAAGAGAGCTGGGAGAGAGTGGGAGGTAGGGAGAGAATGGGAGGGAGTAAGCAGGTGGAGTGAGGGAGGGTGGGATGGAGGGAGGAAGTAGGTTTAAGGAGACTGCTGCCGGAGAGAGTGAGTGGGGCAGAGAGGGAGGGAGGCAAGAATGGAGGGAGGGAGGCAAGAAGTGAGGGAGTGTGGGAGGGAGCGCGGTTGAGAAGGAACTGTGGGAGGGAACTTTGGGAGGGAGCAAGCTCATGAGTGTTGAAGCGAGAGAGGGAGTTAGCGAGGGATGGAGCTGGGGGAGAGAGAGAACGAGGGTGAGCGGGAGGAAGGGACAGAGAGGTGGAGGAAGGGAAGGAAGAAATGAGTGAAGAGAAGGGAACGAGTTAGCTGGGGAGGGATGTGTCACAGAATGGGAGGGAGGGGGGGAGAGAGGGAGATAGAGGGAGAGAGAGGGAGGGAGAGGGAGAGAGGGAGGGAGGGAGGGAGGGAGCTGGGGGTGAGAGGGAGAGATGGAGAGCATGATAGAGCGTGAAGGATGGAGGGAGCTGGGTGCCAGAAGGGAGGGATTCAGTTGGAGGAACGGGATGGACTGATAGCGTGTGGGATGGAGCTTGGGTTGGGATGGAGCTGAGGACGGAGGGTGGAGGTAGCTGTGGGAGAGATGGAGGGAGAGAATGGTCGTGAGTGGGGCACGGCATGAAATGGGGAAGAAAAGAGGGAGGCAGCTGGAGGGATTAAGTGGTAAAGAGAGTGGGAGAGATAGATCTTAGGCCAGGGAGAAATGGAGAGTGAGGGGGTGAGGGAGCGGGTGAGCTGGGGAAGGGAGAACTGGAGACAGGGAAGAAGGGATTGAGGGAATGATGGATGGAGCGAGCTGAGGAGCGTTAAAGGAGGAGAGTGAGGGAGATGGGGTATAGAGGGAGCTGAGGCAGAGTGAGAGTAAGGGTGGGAGGGAGGGAGGGAATGATAGAGTGTGTGGGATGGAGTGAGCTGGGGGAGAGAGGGAGTGAGGGAGCAGATTGTAGGGAGATGAAGGGGGGTAGGAAGCTGGCTTGTAGGATGGAGGGATTGAGCTGGAGGAGAATGAGGGAATGATAAAATTGAGGTTGGGAACTTGGGTAGTGTGGGAGCTCAGGGGAGGGAGGGAAGGAAGGAGGGAGGGAGGGAGGGTAATAGAGAGAGCAAGAGACGCATGTATCGAGGTAGGGAGGCAGGCAGACGGAGTAGGAAGTGCTCATGTCCACAGTTCACCATAGCTGCTGTTCCCAACCCATAGTACAGTTTCCTTGCTAATCCATTTTTATTGTGTGATCACTGAGATGGGGAGGAGAAAGGTATTGGAGAGAGAAGGAGGGAGGAAGGGAGGGAGTGATCAGCGGGAGAGAGGGAGAGAGGGAGGGAGTGAGGAAAGGACAGAGGGAGAGGGATGCGAGGGAGGGAGGGAGGGAGGGAAGGAAGGAAGGGAGGGAGGGAGGAAGGGAGTGAGGGAGGAAGGAAGGATGGAAGGAAGGAAGGAAGGAAGGAAGGAAGGTAGGAAGGAAGGAAGGAAGGAAGGAGGGAAGGAGCGAAGGAGGGAAAGGGTGAGCAGATTCCGTGCTAATCCATGGTCAGTGTGTGGTCACTGAGATGGCTGATGGCCTCACACTGTCACACTGATTCCTGACACAATATTCAGCTGATACCAACTGATCAGCCAGTGTCACTAACACACTGAGATATCGGGGGAATACATACTCGGGGGGATATTATATTCTCACACAGTCTGTTACTTACCCCAGTGTCTGTATTTTACACTCTGGGTTTCTCAGAGCCTCACACAGTGACTTCACTCCAGAATCTCCCAGTTTATTGCTCCCCAGCCTGGACACAGAGACAGAGACACAGTGAATATAGTGTAACAATACAATACACATTGACATCTATATACAGGAGCTGGGGCCAGGGCCAGACACCTGAACGTACACACACACACATCGTTACTAAGTCCTGGTTGGTTCAGACAAACACTGACATTGATACTACAGTTACAGCAGGTCAGGCCTCACAGCTTTACAGGGACCGGGTTAGAATATTCATGAGATACAGCGAGAGAGAGAGAGAGAGAGAGAGCGAAAAAGAGTCAGCGAGGTCGTGAGTGACAAGGAGAGAGAGACAACGGGGGCGTGAGATACAGCGAGAGAGAGGGAGTCAGAGAGAGACGTGGAAAGAGAGATTCAGAGAGAGATTGAGAGACAGCAAGAGACAGCGAGAGTCAGAGAGAGAGAGAGTCAGCGGGGAGTGAGAGACTGCAAGAGAGAGAGAAAGTCAGAGAGCGTGTGGAAGGCAGCTTGAGAGAGAGTCAGCTAGAGAGAGACAGAGAGAGAGAGAGGGACAGAGAGAGAGAGAGCGGGAGGGAGAGTCAGCGAGAGATTGAGCGGCAGCGAGTGAGAGACAGTGAGAGAGAGACAGCGATGCACAGAAGGACAGCGAGAAAGAGAGGGAAAATCAGTGAGAGAGAAAGACAGCGAGAGTAAGAGAAAGTCAGCGAGAGTAAGAGACTCGGAGAGAGAGAGAGAGAATGTAAGTGAGAGAGTGAGAGACAGCGAGACAGTGTGACAGTGTGAGAGAATCAGTGAGAGAGAAAGTAAAAGTGAGTCAGAGAGAGAGAAAGTCTGAGAGATTCGGAGAGACACAGACAACAAGAGATGGAGGGAGTCAGTGAGAGACCGTGAGAGAGAGAACGTCAGTGAGAGAGAAAGTCACTGAGAGAATCAGCGAGAGACAGACAGCGAGAGCTGCAGAGACATCGAGAGAGAGAGAAAATCAGTGAGAGAGAGACAGCGAGAGAGTCAGAGACACCGAAAGAGAGAGAGAGAGAAAGTCAGTGAGAAATAGTGTGTCA